>BOPP01000004.1:22109310-22122451 GCA_017312745.1 Gryllus bimaculatus | reverse complement strand
CCACGCCGTGGCCGCGCAGTATTTATTACCGCGGAACCCCAGCTATCGATATCCGCCGGGTTTGTGGCCCGAAACAAATAGCACTGTTATGAAAGGTCATAACTACAAAAGAAAATGTTGTACGAATGGCGCCAATTAACTTTTACGTATGACGTACATGTTCAAATCAAGGGGAGGAAGCCGGCGGATTGGTTAGTATGCATTTCCGCTTTTTACTGACGTGCGGAGTATCGTCATTTAATTTGCGTTTTCAGCTCAAAGGAGAGTTGTTCTGTTTTTTTTTTCAGTGCAAAAGAACGTGGTTATGAACAGATAATTAGGAACAGCCCTACACATTGGTCGTTTATATTCTACAAGCTTTATATGGGAACACACACATCTGTGTTTCGGAAGTCAGAACAACTTTCCGCTTCGCTTGCATAAATATAAACGCGCTACCGCATATTTGTGCATTTTCGAATCTGTACTTCACTTCATTCTCGCGAAAAAAAACTAAATATCTGAAAGTACTTGGATAAACTTCGGCAGCCGGGATTTACTCACAAGTAGAAGGATAAATTCAAATATCGTCTCAAACGAAAGTAAACAGCAGCCGTGTGGCGGGCCCAGAGTAGATTTTGCAAAGCTAGCGAGCGAGGGAAACGTACGGAAACCCCGAAGGTTGGGAGCGCCTCGCGCAAGGAGCCGAGGAGCGTGGAGCGGAGAGCGTGGCGAGAGGAACATGGTGCGAAGCAGATAAAGCCTGAACCTTGAAGCGAGCTTTATGGCTGGAGAGGAGCGTTGAAACGAGGCGCGGGGAGTGTGGTGGGACGCCAGGGGTGTGGCGAGGTCCATGGAGTGCTGCTAGAACGAGGGCCCTTGATCGAGGTGCGAAACGCGAAGTGCGTGGCGTGAGGTGCATTGCGCGAGGAGCGTGGAGAGTGGTGCGAGGAGAGAGAAACGCAACACGAGTTGAAACATGGCGTGGTTAGAGTGGCTTGGGGATCGTGACACGATGAACGTGCTGCGGAAACCGTAACACGGAGGGCGGGTGAGCGGGAGTAAGACGCAAGGAGTGTGGCGCGAGAAGCAAGGCGAGGTGAGCGTGCGCGGGGAGCTCGGCGCCGGGAGCTTGGCGCGGGGAGCGTGATGCGGGGAGCGTGACACGGGGAGCGTGACGTGGGGAGCGTGGCGTATATATATAATTTATATATGTATGTATATATAATTATATACATACATATATAATATATATATATATATATATATATATATATATATGTATATATATACATACATATATATTGTGACGTACCTGGGAAGCAGTACTTTCACGACAATAAAATAATGCAAGGGAAAGGTGCTTTTTCGTGAATGGTTCTCTGGGAATTTGGCGCAACATAGGAATAGAATTGTTATTAACTCTTTCATACATCTAAACGTTTTAATAACCAAAGTATACACCTCACAAAGAATATTTACAAACAGTCATGCTTAGGCCTTGGAAACAAGCGCGCCGATCAACACCTCGATATTTTTAAAACAACCTCGAACAACCTCGATATTTTTAAAACCAATCTGCTTCCTCCGCAGGCGTCCGGGGCCGTCGTTGCAACGGCGGCGGGGGCTTCGGCAAGCTTCGGTTCGCCCCGCAGCCCTCCGACCCAACGTTACGGCTGATGATTTCGCCGGGGTCCGCCCCGGTGTGAACAATGTCTCACAAATACGTGAACGAACGACACGAGATTAATGTTCGTCGGTTATTCTTATCCTTTCAGTGACCTCGCGGCTTCGCACAAATGTCGGTTCGGCACTGTCCACTGTTGTGTTGTTCCAAGGCGGGATCACGACACTACCCCACCGGCCACGCGATTTACTATCTTATTAGTCTTTCTCAATCATAGTACGTAATTTTACTTCCGCTAATTATCTACTATCAATCCGTGGTGAACTTGGTTCTACACTCAGCGGCCTCACTTATTCCAAACTGCATTTAATTACTACAGGAAATCTCTTGGGCGCATCCCCCGATTTGACCGTTGGTGGCGGCGGCGGCGGCGTTACTGCGCTGATCAACTCAAATGTTTTGTTTTAATTTAGAATTGATGGTTATTTTAATAGTTCTTATTATAGGAACGTTGTTCGTTTCAAGTTATATATAGTTCAATAGATGTGGTGTCTAATAATTGCATAGATAGTTGTTTTGTGCTGGGTGTCTGGGTATCTCAGAATAAATGTTTCGAACTTTGACGGCATATTGTGGTAGAAAATATTTTTTATAATGGATATGTAGTGGGAACTTTCGTATAACGGAGTTAGACATGTGGAAATTGCCGTTGATTATTAATCAACCCCATGTAGGTATATTCAAACTCGTTCACTGAAACTCGTTCACTCGTTCATAGAACGTGGCATGTCAACATCTGTGCATAAGAAGTTACCTGAAAATCAGGAGCAGTCTTATGTATAACTCCTACATGGAATTTGCTACTACATGTTCATTGGCAAAAAGTGATATTTTTAGCCACTCTACGTTCTCCAGAAGTTCGTAATATTTGGTCTGAAACACAATGTAATCAATATATTACAACGCAAAATATTCAATATAAACTGTTCTTCATTGCAGTGCAAACAACAAAAATATTACACAAATATAATAATTTGTTTTACAAAGGAAGGAAAGCAATGCTTTTGTGAACTTCACATTCGAATGCGACTTCATTTTCTCTTCTCTTTTGACACTACCTAGTTTATCTGGTTTTTTGTAATGAATATAGGATTAGTAATTTCACTTTGCTTAATGAAAACACATGGGTGGTGTGTAGGAAGATAATTCCACATTCTAACAGGGATCTCACGCAAAGGAGATCACTAGTTAAAGCCTTGCTTCAGAAACTACATGGAAGGCGCCGCTGAAAAGAAAGCTCAGGAGACAACGCGTCCCTTAATAAAGGCGCGAGCGACTTAAAAGCCGATCGTAGCTGCGCCGCTCGCAAGGCGTGCGCAAAACGGCGCGATGAAACGGATGGAATTAGTTTTGGAGGAAAATAAATTTTGAGCGACGCGTCACAACGAACTCGGAAAGCACTCTGCGCGGCAGGTCCCTGCTGGCGGCGGCGGCGGCAAAGGCAGCGACGGCAGCAATAGAGGCGACCGGGGCGGGCGGCAGGCGCCGATAATGACCTCATGATTGGCGCGAGGTTGGAACGCGCCCCAGCGGCACGAGCGGGAGATGGGGGCGAGGGGGCAATGGAGCGGGGGCGGAGAGGTAGCGGAGTGGGGGCGAAGCAGAGGCGAAGCGGGGCGAAGCGTGGGGGAAGCAGTGCGGAGCGTGGGCCGGAGCGTGGGCCAGTGCGTGGGCCCGAGCGTGGGCGGAACGAGGGCGGAGAAGGGGCGGAGCGGGGTTAGAAGGGGCGTCGCGGATGGGAGCGGGGCGCGAGAGGTAGGGGGCGTGCCATCTCTTCCGGAGGGCCGTTGACCCGCCCGCTTCTCCGCCATGCCAGGCTGGGCGCAGACGCCAACAGTGCTTACCACCGCCCGCGCCAACGCCAACCCAACGCCAGCGCCAGCGCCCGGCAGCTCTCCCGCCCTCCGGCGGCTAGCGAAAAAAGGAACAGGGACACCAATTTGCATTTGAAAACCGATAACTCGTTATGGAAGAAGGTGGCGCGACGCTGGCGGGCGCCGCGAGCTGCAGCGGAGTCGGGCCGGCGCCGGGTCTCCTCTAATTTTTGGCGCCATTTTCATTTCAGATATCCCTTGTGGTTTGCAAATCGAATGGCAAATGGCGGAGTTTTTCCGCCCGCGCGCGCCGCGCCGCGCCCGCGCCGCGCCCCGCCCGCCCGCCTCCCGCACATCGCGCGAAACGCGTTCCCCGCGCTTTCACCGCGCCGCCGCCCCGCCCCCGCCCTGCCGTTGACGCGCCTCGCTGCGCCCTGTGCTAGCCGCTTCCCGCGGCTTCTTCTGCCCCTCGCGCCAGCGCCCTTTTTCTCTCTGTTTCCACTTGTCGCCTCGGCTCACCGCTCCCCGTTTGCTCCACGGCTCACCTCGCCCCGCGCGCAGTTGCCGCTACTTTATTCTTCTCTGGATATCTTAGCCTGGCCCCAAAAAATACGTTCCCCTCCGCTTTTTTCTTTCTGTGGCTGCTGCCCCATACTCGATTAACAGTTTGCCAATCTTCCCGTCACTAGTATTGCAGCATTCTATTGTTAAACAAGTTATGAAAAATAATTTTCTCTAAAATGAATATGCGACTGACATATGCACACCGTTTAATCTTAACTTTATTTTCTCAATTTTACTTTCTAGATAAACCTGGAGACATCTCCACCTCTTTGGTTGCTTCTTTCCCCTCCCTACCTCCCTTTACGTTACTTCCCCGTTATGTCGTCTTCTTCATTATTTTTTGCATCGTATTTCTGTTCATCTCTGGAGTACATTATCAAAGCCATTCTCTTGCTGATCTTCATTTTTGATACCCCTTCTCTCGCTTTGCCTACTTTCCTCCGGCACAATTCTCCTCGTCTTCTTTCGCCACGGCAACACGAACCTCTTCCCCCATGTGTGTGCCGCGCGCCACGTGCCCACCACCGCCCGCACCCAACAATGGCCACCCAAGCGCCCCCCCCCACGCCACGCCCACCCAGCGGCGACCCGCGACTCTGCTGTTTCGCCGCGGCGCTCTAATCTTCGCGCGAGATGTTTGCGCTTTGCCGGCTGGCAGATTCCCTGCAAAACCTTTAATCAAACACAATGGTAGGTGGCGACGGAAGTTCGCAGGGACGAGCGCGGCGCGCTGCGCACCACAGCGGAAGCGTTTCCACCCGCACTTATGCGTCGCCGCCCGCCCCGCGCCGGCCCGCCTCCTGGGAGGGCGCGCCCGGGACACGGGGCCCGCGGGCGGAGCGCAAGCAATGGGGCGTCGGGGGCCAGTGCGCCGCTTGGCCGCTTGTCTCCAGCCGGTCGAGAGGGACTGGCGGGGAAAGGCTGCTGCCGAAACCATACGGCGAAATTAAAGCCCAGCTGCGCACTCCACGGCGGACCGCGCGCGCGACTGTGCACACACCCTGCGCCGCCCCGCCCACGCCCAACTTCACAGCCGCCCCCGCTCGCCGCACGCGGCACGCGCGCTCGTCCGTCGCCTACCGGGGCACTTCGCCCACGCTCCCACCCACGCCCCCACGCCCACGCCTTTCCCCGCACGGTGCGCGCCGCGCGCTGTCGCCCAGGCGCCGCGTATCACGTGCCTCCGGCGCCGTGCCCGCGGCGCACCAGCCAATGTTGTCGCCTTGCTCCGCCTGGCTGCCGCCCACGTCCCGCTGTTCAGGGATCTGGGGGCTCTCCCGGCTCCAGACGCCACGCCTCCTCCGCTGTGCTCGCCGCCGCCTCGCAAGCGAATGCGTTTCGCGCCTCGAAGCGGCTGTGTTGCGCTGCACCCGAAGAATAAACGGAACTAATTTGTCAACTAATGTTCGCAGCCATTAAAACTAGCCACCCATTATTTTAATTTTTATTACATTTTTCGCAACAAAAGTGTCTCGCCTGTTATTCTTTAAGAAGAGATGAATTTTACTCTTTAAAAACGTTGAAAAATACCTTAATACCTTCGTGTTTATTTTATTATTTCATTTTGGCAATAATCCACTTCTCTGTAACACGTGAAATTCACAGCTTACTGTAACTCGTGAAATTCAATCTGTATAATTTTGTGTTGACTTTCGTTACTTCCACATGTTTAGATGGGCAAATAATGTGTAGAAAGTGATTTCAGGTGCTTCGTTTTAATAACGCGCATGCCTTATTAATATTTCTATTTTTTCTTTATTATACTCTTGTGTTGAAGAAAATACTATTCAGAACTATCCCCAATGCTTAGTCAACGAACACGTATATAACTACTTCAATTACGCTTCCCCATACATACGTAAGTGGTTGAACGTTTACAGGTTGACGACGTTTGTGGAAACATATTCAATGGCAGCCCAGTTATTTCGAAAGTTCCTCTCAATACTAGCGGATTCATCAATTGATCATTACAATAAATTTATTTTGATAAATGTTGTTTCAAAATAAATTGATAAAGTTGCTATCTTGTATAAAGAGACTAAAAGTGTTAAAGAAGTACTTTGGATTGAAGTACTTCTAGAAATGCATTTTAGAAATGTATAACTCGAGATAATAAGAGAAACAAGGAAACGTGCATTGAGAGAACAATCCGATCGAAAAAATAACGGGAACGTGACATTTTAAATTGGATTAATGATAATACTTAAAATTATTCGAGTAAGTGATTCCAATACTCATGTAATTTCCCTCAAAAAGGCTACATCTTCAAAATTAACCATTTTCAATTTTGGATCTAATCTCGGCAATTTCAACTAAGTAAACTGATGAATTGTATAAAACTGAATTAACACAGTGAGGCTGCCATTTTCATTTCAGCATGAAGGAGCGAACAGTTAAAACTGTGTGCATTTTTAGAACAACATATTGTCGGGAAAAACAAAAAATTAAGTAATTTTGAAAAGTATAAATAGTAAAAGTAAAATAAATTTTAAAAGCAATCTAATGTGCTCAACAAATAGTTTTCTGTAAGGCATCAATTATTCGGACTTTTGGATATTAATCGGGTTTCATACATTGTAAACTCTTGTAATGATAACATACGGATATAATGGATATATCTAATTTAATACAAAACTACGACGCATACCGGACACCTTCATTAGAAGTAGAATTAAAAATGACAAGTTGTAGTTCCAAAAAATAATTACAAAAATTTTAAAAACATACTTGTAACGAAATACAATAATTGTAATTGTTTTCCAAAATAAAAAAAAATCATATTTGTATAACATTTCTTTTCATGGTTCCAACCAGCAGTCAAACGTTTTACCCAGTTTGATTGTTGCGTTGCGTTTAGAAAATGTAGAAATGTCTATGTAAAGGATTGTATTACTATACAGGATTTTGGTCTAATGCTACGTCTTTAATAAAGTATATCGTCTGCATAGCGGTGTTGAGTCTATCGGTGCCTTTAACATTACGTAAGCAGGGGGCTGGCGGAGCGCCTAGATATTATTGCTTGTATCGCACATCCTGACATGTCCCCCGCACGCCCTGCGCAGGAGTTAATGTCAGAAACGGGCTGTTACGAGGGATAGCCCGCGCCGGCTCACCGGCCCATAGGAAGCCGAGTTCCACTAACGCTTATGGCCCTTAACTAGTGCATTACCATCAATCGATGCGCAGCAAGCCGGCACCGCGCCGGGTGCAGCGTTCGCCCAAGCCAGATCGCTCGCCCAAACCAGGTCGCTCGCCCACCAGCCCGCTCGCCCACCAGCCTGCTCGCCCACCAGCCTGCTCGCCCACCGCCTCGCCCGCTCCCTCGCCCGCCCTCTCGCCCACGCCTCGCCCGCCCCCTCACCCGCCGTCTCGCCTGCCGCCTCGCTCGCCCACCCGCTCGCCCTCCCGCCCGCTCGCCCGCCCGCTCGCCCGCCCGCTCACTCGCTCGGCAGCCCCCTCGATCCCCCGAGCGCCCACCCGCCCGCTTGCCCGCATGGTCCGCGCTTGAGCTGCGGCTTCACCGCCCTTCGCCTCCGGAGCCCTCGCCCCTGCGCCTGCGCCACACGCGGCCCGTGCTCCGATGCATGGCAAAGCTGCGTCTGCTGGGAGTGCGGAGATTTGCTCGGGCTGGGATTCTCTACGAGGGTGCGCTGTTCCCCACGAGGGTGTTTCAATGGGGCAGTAGGTCAAAGCGCCGCGCAGGGAGCTAGCGCGCCGTGCAGGAAAAACGAATAGATTTGATAAAAGGTATTGCTAGAAGTAAATCGATTCGTATATACATAGAGGAGATGGATGTGACTTCCAGTTATTTCTACAATCTACAGTGCCGACGCAATTTTTGTAGATTTACAGCATAATTACCAATCATCTGGATACAAATATATCTCTAGAGCAACTACATCATAATCTCAGTAATGTTATCAATGTGACTATTGAAGAATAATTTACAAAAGTGAATATTAATATTAATGTGGAGAAGAAAGGTGGCTTGGTACATCCTCCTCTATATCTATAGAGAATTTTAATATTGAATTGGATCAAGAAAATTGACAGTAGGAATCCCGCCTTTCGTGAATTCCTGGTGTTATCACTGCAAAATCGAGCCGTTCGCAAACCAAATTCGCTCATTCCATATGCAAAGATTTTACGAGAGAAAAAAGAAATTCTCAATCCTTCATGTCGTATGATGTGGATGGAATATTTTCTTCACATATTTTAGATGTGATTAATATGGTTTTGTGTTATAAACTTTTCATTAATTTTGAAGGACGCAAAAAACACTACCATACGTTTTCAAAACGGTGCCCATCGCCAAGAGATCGGACATTCCCGTACTGATACCGTATACTTTTTTGACACTTCGTAATACTACATAGTACAATGTCCAGATATTATGAAACAATTAAGAAATTATTAAATGAATTTTCTTTACAATGAGAATTCACTGAGTAAAAACAGAACTTCATTTGCATTCTGGGATCTGGAGTCTGGTAGGACAAAACAAAGAAAAATCAATTTTTAAGTTTTCAATTAAAATAGAAATCAAAAAAATACATATTTTCTTACTAATCAATGGAACCTACGCAAAGAGAAACGTGTGCAAATAAAAAATAGCACCAAAATTTATCTTTATTTTAACATTAGGTACGTTTCTTCGGCGGTTTCTAAAAGCGTCTAAGTAATTTATATTTGATGTCAAATATTATAAAAAGGGCACTCCTCATTTCGAATTGGCATATTATAACTATGATTTTCTACTTTTACGGAGCAATAACAATTTTTCCGTCTTTTTCACCAAATGTTTGCACTGGCCTAAACTCAACCCATACCGACAGTCCTATTCACAATCCTTCATAGAGTGAGACCCCTCAGCTTTTTTCTGAAAACAAAAACCAAATTAACCCAAACCAACAGAAAAAACAACTGTGCATTTCTTCTTTTTATTTATTTACTGAAGAATGAGGTGATAATACAACGCTTAGCCAAATGGCTTTTCAGTTATTAGGGGTGTGAATTTTCAGACGTAAAATATGCGAAGGGGGTGGCTAAGGCGACCATCCTTTAAACATAAGAATGAAGCAGTGATAGTATTAAAGTGGGGGAATGACATGTTGTTGACTGTTGATGGCGGGATTATTTACTTCATTATCTAATATCAGCCAAATTACGGAGGAAGATGTGAATAGGGAATCGGTTACGTAGACGAAGTTCTACGGGGTGCTCTTTACCTAAATTGAAATGAGATGCATCGGTAACTGGGGGTATATTTTGAAAGAATGTATGAGGAAGTATGGTGATATATGTTAGGACGAGTCCTATTGCTAAGTTTTTATGGAGATTTGCGTTACGTATATACCAAGGAACGTTAACTGCAATTCTGTGAACCTTATTCTAAAATATTTGAATTTTGTTAATTGTTGTAGGGGCGGCGTTACACCAGACTAGATAGGCGTACGTGAGTAACGGGCGTAAAATGGCTTTATAGATAAGGAGAACAGAATGGAGCTTTAATGTGGATTAATGGTTGATTACTGGCCAAAGTATATTTTAGCGTCTGCTGGCTTCATTCACTTTGGAGGTGACATGGTCATTGAGGTGACGAGCCATTGTCATTCGTGATGCTCTGGTGCTTTTTTTACCTTGCAATACATAGTTTTATACTGTCACGACGTCTTTGCCACACGCAAAGAAACATTTTCCGCAAATTCGAAATTCCATACGCGAAGCCTAAAGAAGATAAATTCACAGAGAATGCATACAAACAGGTGCCGTAACGTGTTTTATATGCTTAGTTTTTTGCATAACAATTGGTTGAATATTGAAACCAAAGTGGCGAGAGACAAAAATTGGAATGGAATTGTAGTGCGTTCGCCCGTTTTGTAGTCCAGTGATTACCCGGTGGAAGGAAACACCACATCTACGATTAGTCGCGTTCGCCCCAGCTAATTATCTGGTGTCGGATGTCTGCTACCGCCAGGACTGGAAACTAAAATCTTCTGGTCATCAGAGCAGATTCGATGTGACAGGAGCTTCAAAGGCAGTGATCCAAAATCGCCAGTCAATATTACGGTACACATTTGCCCCATGTTCATATTGCTTTGTGTACATTATCAACGTCAGTCTCCTTTGTTAAATCCAATGATTCAGTACAGCTACAACTTTAGATTCCTGTTCGTCGTCGGATCCATTTGTGATACAAATTTAAAGATCGTATTTTCCAGATTTTCCACTAAATTTACTGGTAATATAAATCTTTGAAGTAGGAGGAATTGATATTAAATGTGATTATGGCATCAATGACTGTTATCAACTACAACAAAGTATTTCTAATTGAATAAGTACGTAAAGTATTTATTTTTTCGTTTTGATCTTTTCTTTCCTATTGGTGTAGTTATTGTGTTGTGTAGTTATTATGTTGTGTGTTCATTGATGACATTTATTTTCTAAAATATTTAGAAATTTAATTGTACATTGCATCATTACACAACTTTGAAGAGATTTATCAGCTCAAGCATGATTGTGCATCTAATACATTTTAGTACTCATGATAATATATATTAAAAGATATATAATACATACTAATCTCGTCCGAAACAATAGTCATTTCCACTTATTTGCCATGTTACATGTATTGTGTAACCATTTATTTTAGTGAGATACGTCGTATTTCCCTCTCGTTACCCGTCCTTCCAATTACTCATTAATTGGACGTTGTAAACCTCACATTGGTCATTGGGACCAATTATCGTCGAAGCGTGTCTTTCCAGCAAAGCTCTCGTTCTAAGAAAGGCCGTTCCCAATGTGTGCAGCGCTAAGCTTCCAGGAACGGATCGGTTGTACCTGGACGCAATCAATGGGCGAGCGCCGCTGGAGGGCGGTGGCTGGCCCGCGGCGACGGCGGCGGCGGCGGCGGCGGCGGCGGCAATTAGGGCGACGCCCGCGCTGACAGCGCCCCCGAGCGGCGCGCAGTGGGCGAGAGCGGCTGACACGCGCCCATCGCTCGGGAGTCTGGTAAAACAAAACTATGGATGCGGGCCACGGATGGTTAATATTAAATATATGGTATTGATTTCAAAAAATGGAAATTACAGATGGCGGAAACCCGTATTTGATATTTTTTCTTGTAATAATTTCTTATGGTTTGTCAGGCGGCTAGTAATGCCTAATTAATAATTACATTTTATAGTTTATTGTTTTTATTTATTACGTAACGTACACGTATAAACTTTATATACTGACTACATTGAAATGTGAAGGGCTTGAGATTGTAACTAGATAAGCCACATGAACTACTCGCAAGCTATCTGCTGCTCGAGAACGTTAACCAGTTAAGTGAATTTTGTCCGAAAAGTATCTTACACTGTTACTGTCTCAAACCGTTAATAAACGTAAATAAGACGATAAGCCTTACTTTGAAAAATTCGATATAAATTATTAACATTTAACATTTACGAATGGTGGGATACTTCCAGTGGCATGCAGGGAACACCACCACCTCCAGTGATAAAAAACATGCACTACGTGGGACAAACAGCCATAGCAGTTGACGCGATCAGAAACACGAAATAATCAATCAATTTACTCTGATGCATTATTTGATGTACTTATTCCCAAACTGGGCGCTAATTTAAGATAGTGTAAATCTAAATCATGAAATTGGATGAAAGAAGCTCTAAAGAGAATAGCTATTTATATTTTTTGTCATGAGGACGCGTTTTGTTTTGTCTTCAAGTGCACGTTTCGACACACTGTGCGGCGAGGCCCAGGCCGGTGGCGCTCATGCATTTTGCGTCGCGCGCGAGCGCCAGCGAACACCACGCACCGCTAATGCAAGCCGGAGATATTGTTGTTTGTGTTTATTTTGTCACTGTGGTCGGTGCAGTTGAGAGGACGTCGAGATGTAATATGTTGGTGGGGGAATGTTTCCACCTATAAAACCAATTGGCTGGCGTATATTTGTGAAGCAAATAACCTCTACGTAATTTGCCACACGGGTATAGAAACGCACAAATAATCAGTTACAATAAACTGACGGTGATTTTATGAGTTTCATTTCGTTTTTCTTTAAAGAGAAATGTTAATGACAATTCGTTAATTTGAACGAAGTTTAAATTAATGGAGCGAGACATTTGCAAATAACAAATTCTAAAAAATAATGAAATAATACTGATAGCAATGAATATGTACGTGAAGTGACAAATATAATAAAAATATACGAGTTATTCCGATATATTTTTATCACGTCTCGATAATCACACAAAGACTGACCAAAACAATATCGGCTTATTTATATCGGCAAATTAACAAAACCAACATATTGGCGAATTATTTTTGAGTCAAAATGACTAATATCTTTAAAGTTTCGCATTTAGATTAATGGGATATTCGGACATCTGATAAATATACTGAAGTCCATACTAGATTACGGCTAAGGTGACTAGTAAAGTGAAATGTAAAGTGAAAAAGAGTCAATGTTCACTTTTGTATGGTTTGAGGTCTAATACTTAAGATGTCTGGGCTTCTTTCCCTCATGCATTTCGATCTTTCCAAAACGCTCTGAACGTACTCTGCAGGAGTTTTGGTTCCTCAACTTTGAAGATTCTAAGAACAACCGCCGTAGAACTCTCATCCGACGAACGTAGCTGAGCTCGAGGCTGAGGTGAAGAACCGTGTTTAGTTTAAAGAGCCCTTTTTTTCTACTGGTAACATACAAGCGCTCCTGACGAAACTAGGGTCGACTTTCGCGAACTTCCGCGTGCTACCGTAGTCCCAGCAACTACTTAAGCACTTCTCCGGTTTCGCGCATTCCTGCGCCGTCCCGCCCCCGCCGTCCCTCCACTGCAACCTCGCCCGACCTGAGCGTCCGCGCCGCCACCTGTTTCGCCTGCCCGCAATTATGAAGGCGGTGGCGGTTGAGGGGCGGTGCAGGATCGCGCAGGCCGCGGGGCGCGCCTCTAGAGACATGCCGCTGCCCACTGGGCCTCTTCTGTACACCGCCCTGTCGTCATGATTGCCCGCTGTGCTTCTCTTGTCTCTCGAGACACCCCGTCGACCTGACCTTGATCCCTCTCCCCCCCCCCAGGCATAGTTTCCTCGC
>BOPP01000004.1:22095116-22106934 GCA_017312745.1 Gryllus bimaculatus | reverse complement strand
TCCCACTTCTCGATATCCTAGCACGTTTCCCCACCTGCTATTGACTTCTCCCAGTCATCTTGCCACACCACTGTCTCTCCCACAGCACAACTGCCAAAATTTCGTTGCAGGTGCCGCCTTGCCCCACCCTCTCTCTTCCTTTGTGCATCACCGTACCTTCGTCTCTCTACGCCCCACTACCGAATCTACTACCGTTGACCCCGCCTGGCTCCCATGTCTCTGCTCAAGATTTACTATACGGGCCATTGCGCGATCTCTCTGAGACCGACGAGCCTGATGTTCAGCGCTTGGTCGGTGTTCTGTGCACACCTGTGGACTGCGGAATGTGGTCTGCCACAGGTGTATCCCTGCTCTGTGTCTTCTGTTTTGTCGCGTACAACGCGTCGCTTGCCTCTCCCCCCCCCACCCCGCTCTAGCAGGTGCGTGACCCCGCACCTGCGCGAGCTGGACACTGCACGGGTCTACTACTCCTTCATGTGAATGATGCGGGAGCGCGTTGAGCTGCTGCGCGACTCTGTGCTGCCCTCCGCACTGGCGGCGCCCCACCCCAACTGCTTCGTGCTTCCCCGCCGGACTGCAGGTGTGTTCGACGCGCGAGCCGCTTCTCGCCGTCGCACTCTCCGCGCCCCTGTTCATCCACGTGCCTCCCCCATACCCCTGCACTACCACGCAGCCACACCGACCACCGATCGTAACGGCACCAACGCAGCGCGATCCGAGCCCTGACAACCACGGGTCCGCCGCACCACCCCGCACCACCCCGCAACCCACCCCGCAACCACCCCGCACCACCCGCACCACCCCGCACCACCGCCCGCACCCACCCGCACCACCCCGCCACCACTGGCGCACCACCCACATACCCCGCGCCACTCCGCACTAAACCCGTGCCACAGCACGCCACCTCGCGTCACATGACGCCTCCCGCGCATCCCCGCGTATCCCGCGCATCCCGCGCCAATCCATTTTGCTCCACCCGCCTCGGCACGACCAGTGCACGTCTCCGCGCTTGGGGATACTGACAGCACAGATAAGCCCTCTCGCTGCCTCTTGAAATTCGGAATGCGCCGAACGCGCCCCTCCCACGCCACGCGCCGCCCCTGCGCCCACCCTTCGCCCTCCCCACGCGCCCCCCCCCCAGCACGGCCTTGGGCGCGCCTGCCCTCTTCGGGCGAGCGCTCGCCCAAGAGCCGCTTCCATCCCCGTCCGCCCCTCGCCGGGGGCTTCGATTCTCCCCTTAAGATTGGCTCTTACTGGGGCGGAGGGCGGCGCGCCTGCTGCTGCCCTATAAACAAGTTGTTGGCAAAACTTTGCGCTGCCGCACTATTTCTGTACGTCGCAACAATTATTCGCTGAGTGTTGTTTTATACGTTACAAAATATTTCATGAGCCAATGATAAAAATTGAATTATCTCACATTTCTTATCCGCTTCTGAATTTTTTATTGAGTTTAAACGGTTTCATATTTTTGCAAGCATTAATTATATGGCATCTCTTGTATCATTTTTGAAATAATACTGAAATATGAAGTTTTTAAAGATATATTTGTATTTTTAAACATTCAAATTGTCTGGAATTATAATCAACGCGCGTTCGTGTTCTGAAACATTTTGATATTTGCATTTACATAGTTTTATTGCTAAAAATTGAATTATTTTAATTCGTGTTGATAAATATAGTTTTCTCAGAAGAAACTATGTTTCAGGAAGTAAATGCTTGGTAGTAAATGCTCTACCATCCGACATATTATTGCTCATTTACTTCATGCTGATTCCTTTTATCCAGTCTTCTTATCTGCAGAGCTCTCTGTTTTAATTACGTTAAATAGGGTCTTCGCGTTAATTAGATTACCGAGGTCAATACGATCTTCAAGAGTTGAAACACCAAGCAACGTAGTCACATTTTCGGTCTTAGAATATTAAGTTTACTTCTGCCAGTTGAAATGGGGACGTTGCTGAGTATTTCCATGCTCCTCTTTTTCCTTAATTTCCTATTTCTTCCGCTCTTTCTCTGGCATATTTGGCAACGAGTGAGTGACTCCCAGAGTGTTCGATTTCAAATGGCACAATCTTAGTTCAGAGCTTCCCGAAACAAAAGTCTTCTCTGCCTGTCTCCGGTTCCGCTCTGCCGCGTAAATCTGACTCTTGCAATTAACTTGACTCATCCTTCATTATAACTAAGTATTCTCCCTAGACACAGAGACGAGATTCGTCGAAATCAGCGATTTTTAATTAAGTTTCATCTCTTTCCAGATATGCTGCGAGGCTTCTTTGCATCCAAAATTTAGGGCACTGCTCTTATATTCTACTTCTTCCTGTCAACTTACTGTTGCGTTGCGCAATAATCTCATTTGTGATTTAATGATTAAATGACATTTAATCAGTCATACTATGAATTATATTCTGGGAAAGATTTTTTTGGCGTAATCGAGTATTTAATTTTTCTTTCAATATTGGGAAATATTTTACCGAGTATTTACATTTCTGTACCAATTCATTCTATATAACACTTATTTCAGATATACATTTTCCAAATGATTAGCCATTTAATTAGTGTTTTAATATAGCCTGGATGGACGTGTATATCATTACTTGCTTCGACAACAAAAATACTTTTTAGGTACTCTGAAATCATTCCTCTGTATGTTTAACCGAAGGAATCAGTGTTCTGGTATTGCACGAAATGCTGACAATAGTAAAAATAAAATATATCTTAACACAACTACTACAATAAGTTGAAATTACTGGTGCTACATGAAACAATCTACAGTCAATTCCTTTATTTAACAAGTTACATACCTCATTCAAATGATCAAGATAATATCTAGAAGCAATACTTTTATGCCAGGTTTAAATATTTCAAATTAATGAATACACTATTTAGAGCTAAATAAATGAATCATTAAGTACTACACTTTTTATTCCATAAACATCTACCAATAGACTATGACAAAAAATGAAGAACCAACATGATGGCTAGTACATTATATTTCATCTCTGCAACTAATGCTGATAAGTTTCTTAATGTTGGATTTTATTTCATAAACACCAAATGTGAATCTACAATCTACATCCCAGATGCCATTTTCTTTCTCCTTACTTTCCCGTTCTACACATCGTACAGAACCAGTTATATTCAACGTCATTGCGTTATCTTCGTGTTCTTGAGAACAGAAACATTATTTTTATTCTTATTCTTTTGAAGTCTCTTGCCTTGCGTTTTCAATTGTCCTACTTTCTATATGGATGTGTTGATCAAGAAATCTGTACTTTCGACTTCAATAGATATTTTCTCAGACGTTTCAGGAAAACTATTCACGCGTCTTATTAAACATTTTGATTCCATTGTTATGTGTGTTTATTGATAAAATTATTTTCATTTACATAGTTTTAGTAGGAAATAGGTTCACCTGTAGTCTGGTCCAACTGCTAGAGCATCAAATGACGCACAATATCACGCTCTATTTGAAAGTAAAATATAAAATAATGGCCGTCAACCTTCTATGTTGAACCGATTCAATTAAGGCAGCCTTCTGCAATCCATTTAGTCAATACGTTCAAATATTTTTAAAAACGGATAACTCTACGCAATCACTTCAAGTGCAACGTTAGTATTTCTATGTGTATTTGGAAGCTTCTGGAGTTTTCTTGTAACGCGTAGCATAAAAGTTGTAATTAATGACTCCCTCTGCACACAATGGCTTAGAGTGTACAGCTCAAATATGGAAATGCACTCTACGAAAACATTGTAACTCAATGCTCATTCAAATGTCTGTTATTCAGTGAAAATTCACTAACTATCTCATTAGAGCCTTCACAAGCTCTGGAGACAACTTGTGTGGTCCAAATGCTCTTATGCATAGAAAGAAGTGTGCGCCTCAGGCGACGATCCAAATTCTTCCACTGTCCCTCACGTGAGTAAACTGAATGAGACGTGTAAACGCAGATGTATGAAGTACGATTTTCGTTCATTGTTGTAATCTGGTTCAATTTATTAAAAATTGTTTCTTAAATATTCATGATTTTGATTTATTAACATACCAACACTTCTACATAGTGTGTTAGTAAGTTTTCTAATGTTATTAAATTTCCATTAAACTATTTTTAACACCACAAATAGTTTCTTTATATACAGAAGCTTCTTTGACTTCAGCGACTTCTGTCACTTTTACTTTATAAATCACGTTTACTTTACGAATCCGATATGCTTTATGATGGTAAAGTAACAATTACGTGTTTTTATCCCCACTTTTCAGAACATTACTAAAATGAAAATGTGTGTCACTTGTTCACTAATCAATTTCTACAGGTTTGATAGATGCAAATATTTATGTTCGCAAAAGCTTGAATTGTATCAGAGACATTTTAAATATACATGCACAGACATTCAACCGTACAAACACATAATTAGACTAGTTAAACGTACTACGAAAGCTACTTATAAGTCGTGTGCACAATGATTGCAGCTCTACAGTGAACAAGTAGACTCTTGGGCCTGTTAACTCTCTGAAAGCACTTTTACGCTGTGAAAAGGTTTGTGATCGTGTTCAGTTTTCCTCTCTTATGTGCGCCTCGCAAATTAAAGGTTTCGGTTCCCAGAATTTCAAAGAGAAGAAAAATATTCTGTAATCACTGCGCTAAACCACAAACGGCGAACGTCTTTGTTCAACATGAGATGAAACAGTATTTAAATTCAAGAGGTGAAGGAAGTGAATAATAAAGTATATAATGTAAAACAAGAACTTTATCAAATAAAAACATAACTTTCCACATTGCAAATTAGTGTCTCGGAAATAAAGGGCACTATGACATATTTAGCTAATTTTACTGAAGAGCAGTTTAAATATGTATTCTCAAGTACATACGTTCATATGGCGTTGCTTTGACAACTTCTAATATAGTTTTTATGCCTATTTTAGCATAGTTTTCAAATAGTTCCTTGAAGCAAATATATTGAAACAAGTGCTTTTTAAGCAAAAAATTGATATAGTACTCATTTCCTCCGAGATGCTGAAATTACTCTAAAATACTAGAGAAGTTTTCATCTGAAATATTTTGTGTAAATATAACTTAGCTTTCACATTAATTACGCGTTGAATTTCATTATATTAGTTTGTGTGACTCCTGATGAGTTGAGGGAAACAATTCAAAACAGCAAACTGTACAATAAGCCTATCTATCCACTAAAAGATTGAAGATAGTGATTTTTACTTGAGTAAAATATGTTGTTAAAAAATAGATTTTGTACAATATTTCTAAAGTATGAGTAGTTTTTTCGTCATTTTGTGCGAAATAAGCAATTTTGTAATAATGGTTTTCTCAAAAAGTCTCCAATTTTTCTTTAAATGGGTCTATTAACATTGCAAATGTACTCGTACAATATTGGAGATGGAATGAATGGAAAAAAAAACATTTGTTATTTATGCGTTGGCAAAAGTAAGTATGGGCACGTGGACCCGAGGTTTAGTCTCGGTGCAGGGAAACACGTTGCTTGTTGAAAACACTTGTGCAGGATTAAGCAGTTGTATGCCTTTTTGGAGCTGTTACCAATAAATGCGCTGTTTTAAAAAAGAAAGTATATGCTTTTTTAGCACCACTAGTTATCATTGTAACTGGAAATCAAATAGGACTCCAGTTAGCTTTTATATCAATATCATTATTATATGTGTATTTGATTATTTTGACTTGTTGGAATTAAGTATTGAATACAAAATCATGTGCTTTTATTTCTATTTGTTGCGTCTGTATTGACGAAATCTCCGAACCCTGAAGAGGGCGTTAGCCGCTTACTTTTGTACGTAAGGAGTAATCCCTCGTTAATATTTGTTATTAGTGTACTGTCCAGTCTCGTCGCAGTCAGTTGTCAAGAGGACCGCCAGGTAGCATCTCTGCGTACACGCCTCTCTCTTGCGCGTTTCTGCGTCTCTACGCAGCGGCCAGAATCGGAAAGGAAATAGGATAGCAGGGTTTAGTACACTTCACAGGGTGTTGGACTAGCCACTGTGAAGCAGCCAATCTCGTTTTGTAGGAATAAATTTAATATGAGACTGTCCGGGAATCGGCGGGAATCGGCGGGAATCGGCGGGAATCGAACCCGGACCTCCTTAGTGGAACGCGAGAGACTTCGCTCTGAGACACGAGCCAATAAGATGCTTTAATAAGAAGTGAATCAATACCAATGAAATCATATTTAACTTTTTAGTTTTGTCCTCTAATATTTAAAATAATTCTTTCATTCATGAGTAAAAGCATATGATCTGCGTTTTCTCGCACACTGTATTCTTTCCATGGGTTTCTTTTTGGGATCGTGGAGACAGTGCCATGCCGGCGGCTCGTGTAGTCAATAGTATCGCATTGGAGCTGTTTGGGGCGGGCCCTCACAATGGCTGCATGCGCTGCATCCCCTTTGGGTTGAATCCCTTCGTCAACACGGGCAACTTATTTGACAACGAAGCCACTCCGCGTCAGCTGGGATTATACGGCGATAGAAACTCTCGAATGTATTCCTGAACTTTTGCAGCACTTGAGCCTTGTAAGCAGTTTGGTAACCACACGCATGCATGAATTACAAAACGTTTTAATAGGTATAACTGGAAGTAGCACAACAACAAGACTACCATCGCTATACATACCACTTCACGTACACTCCTGTTAGTCATTCGAAATATTAGTAAGTTATTTCGATAGGTACTGAAGACACCATCATTATATACACGCGATGTTGTATCGATTTCATTACGTGTTCCTTTACGCTGGTAAAAAAAAATGGACTAGACATTTCTGATATGAATATTTATTTTGTGACAATTTTTTGACAATATTCAAATAAATTTATTTTCCAAGGTTTATTTTTTTAATGATACGTAATATGCGAAAACTGCGCCAACTTACACCAGGGTGACTACTATCCTAATATTGTGCACGAAAATATTTGTAATGAGAAGCGGCTCGGGCAATGAAAGACGTGTTCCTTGCATACTTTGATGTATGTCATCACAACAATTACGTAAAACTATAACAAATATGTAGTCAAAGAAAATGTGAAAAAATGGGAAAATTAAATCTATCAGAGTATCTGGTGTGGTGAAAATATACTGCACTGGATGTCAACTGGTGAATGTTGTTATGTTCAGAAATGAACAGTCAAATTACAATACTTTATTTAGAATGGGTTTACAATAACCAACATCTAAATCATATCAAACCATGCCAGTTCACCAGATACGCAGGAGGAAAAGACCAAGGCCGCATCACTGCCTTTGTAACCAGTACACGTCCGTAATCACAGCACAGCTCACCGCTCTCCCATAGACTTAACAATGCACTTCATGTAGGCAGTAGACGCGACGTAACGAGCTGTCACCACTCACTTGACAACTGTCTACTCTGGCACTCGCAGCCTCTTACGTCCAAAAATTACGTGACGCAAATTTGGAATATTTTGAATAAACCCTTTTCTTCCTGTAACACACCCGTAACGCGCGATTGAACCCCCCCTAATAATTATGTAACGCTTGCGTCAACCCCCGCCCCCTATGTAAATGCGAAAAATGAAAATAAATTACATTTCAGTAAAACAAAATGTATTCATTTCGTTCATTCAGTTACAAGCTTTAATTACTTTAAATCATTCGGTTTTAAAACAAGTTAATTAGATAATATTTTCATGTTTGTGTGGCAAAAAAAGGAAGTATTTCAACAAAACATTTAAAAAAATCAATGTTACATAACGCTATTGGAATATACCCTTCCCGTATGTAACGCAGCGTAACGTGGCCTCACCCCCCTACTCTTTAGCGTTACGTAATTTATGAATGGCCTCTACTCGGGGCGACGTTACCTCCCTGAAGTTCACCTCTTTGAGGGCTGTGTACGGAGGGCTGGCGCGCTTCGAAAGCTCCCGCTACCCTGCCACGCGCGTGCCTATTTAAAAGAACCAACACATCTACAACAAATATAATCGCGACCATGAAAAGAGTTATAAACAAATGGTTAAGTAATGTGTGAAAGTGAAGCCTGCAACGCAATATATCATAATTACTTAGTATGCACTTTGTTTACAGAAGTCTCGTTTACGGAGTATCTCGTTTACAGAGTATGGAGAATTTTGCAATTATGAAGTGTGGCGAACAAAGTATTATAATTCTAGTTGAATCCGCTTATGCTCCTCGAATAGTAGGTTTTGTGAGAAGTCAATTCAGCTACCCGGTAGTTTAATTGTCATTTGGTAATGTGTTATAAAATAATGTAGTAAACGATGAATGTGAATTTTTTTGTAGTGAGTTGTTGGTACTAACCAGATTAATGTGATTACTACGTCGAATATTATAGTTATAGATATATGTATCTGCTGCAAATATGTTCGAGTAACACAATTTTGACAGAATCTAGTGATTCATAAATGACATGTCAATGATAGAATTCTTAGCTTAATAAAGGAAGGTTTTCAAGAATCCCTCGGACGAGATTTTCTTATTATTCGTGCGCTTTTTTTCTGCAATCTAAGTGTTTGTGAGCTACAAGTTGTGTTGCCTCAGAATGAAATGCCTTATCTCAAACGGGAATGAACATTCGCGAAGTATACACAACGGGCAGTATGAAAGCTGACTGAATTTGAAAGAAATCTCAACGCGCAGAATAATAAATTGTACTATATACGAATTAAATCTTAAATTCATTTAATTGAACGTTCCATTTCATGTAAGACATGTATTGAGTGACACAAAAATTTTGTTACCTTAACATCAGTCAATTGCGCATCCTTAATTTTCAATACAAGTGTTTGAAATGGAAAACAGCACTGAAATCGGTTTCCCTTCATTTAATGCTACTTTGTTCCTGCGAAACCATTAGTACTTGATAGAAGTGATAATGTTTTAGAAATATTCCACCTTATACTGAATAAAATGATTCATAGCATATTTAGCCTTGTCTCCTTTTGTATATTGGCAAAGTATTGTGAAATGCAAAGAAGTTCTACATTTTCCTGGTTATGAGTAACACAATTGATTATGTCCTGATTTTAGTTTCAACATTTTTGGTAACCCTATGAAGATCTATAATGTTTGGTATCAAATTCGTACTATTATATTTTTCTTCTGTAGCTCTTTATCCAGTTATAAAAGCACTTCAATTTCTCCTCCAGAGTTCCATTGCTTTGAGCTCTACGTTTCAAAATTGTAACTGTGTTTGTGAGAAAGTTCCTACGTATGATCACAAATTTTTTCTCAAGAATGAAAATAACTCAACATCCAATATCATTTCTCGGAACTTGTTATTTCAAGAATGTCTATGAACAAAATTCTGGCTACGTTTAGTTCCAAAATTCTTAGCAATCGAATTTAAAACTTGCAATGATAATTTTAAGGGAAACATATACAATTTATTCAGTCATTCGAATAATTTGTGACTTGCAAAAGCAAGACGTTTCGAGTTATCCGATGATTCGAATATCTAATGATTTGAATTATCCTTTGGTTCGAATTTACGATGGTTCGAATTATCCGATGATTACAATTATCCGATCGTTCGAATTAGCTAATAACTGAATTTTGTGTTCTCCCTTAAGTAGACTTATTCGATGAACGGTAAACTTATTCTATGAATTGGATTACCTGGTGACTGAAATTCGAAGTTTTGACTTATTCAATGAATCGAACTGTTGAATAATTATAATTATAATTATTCAATATTTCTAAAAATTCTAACCTTCCCAAGAACTTGAATTATCGGATAGTGCATTAACGAGCGCACATGTATTGCGTTGGCCGCCCCGCAGCGTTCACCCTCTGCCGCTTTCTGTGCCCGCGCGCCTCTGAGGGCGCTGAGGCGCAGCATTTTATTTGTGCGTCAAGTGTCGATGGAACAGCGCACAAAGCGGCCGGGGCCTTTCTTCTCAGTTAAGTTCACTCCCGAACTTGACGTTTCCACAATGGAAGCGTTTCTTCTGTGTGACTTTGTTGCTGATTTTGCACTCTATTTCAATTTATAAATTAAGAGTTTCTTTGCGAGTAATTTGGTCACGTTCAGTACTTGTTCTGCCTTATATCATGGCTCTGCTTTCAGAATGGTTTAGAGATTTCTTAAAATTCAACTTTATTTTAAAATATGCATGGAGAGGCACTAGCGAGATAGTTAAATGGAATTATCTCATTGTTAACTTTTCACGTATTTATTTAAACTATAGAGAAAATCTCAGAGGATGCTAAATTCGTAAGTTTTGTGCACACACGAGACATGTTGAATAGTATATTTCTGTTTTTTTGTTGTTTTTCATTTTTAAATAGATTTCCAAAGAAAAAATATATTGATTTACATGGTTCAAATACTTATTTCTATGATGTGTTTATATTGAAAACCAGCCGAACAAACTGAAATATTTATGATTTTTTCTACTGTTGCTTTAAAAATTATTTTCCTATCTTTCTTTTCATTTTTGTTACATCTACTGATCTTTAAATCGGTCACGAAAATACGATGGCATTTACGTACCACGAATCCTCATTAGCTTGAGATGTAAACTTTGATAAGAAGGCTTAATTTTTTATATCACTTTCAGGAAATACTTTTATATGAGAAAGTCGATTCCTTCACAAAAGGCACAATGAGAGGATAATGCCCAAATATGTAGAAGATTTTCGGTAGCAAGTAGTTGTCATTGCTAAGGAGCGAATATTTTGTTATTAATTCTTGCCAAAAGCACACATTTCTGTTTTCAGAATTCAACTTGTATATGGGTTAGGGAAGGTATCCCAGAATTTAAAATAGCGACAGCAGAATACACGAGTCTGCATAGTGGGTCACAGGCAGTTTTTAACTGTTTTGATAAATAAATTAAATATTAAATAAATAAATCCTGCGAGCGACCACACTTTTTTTCCGTTCAACGCATACGTAACGTACCTGGGAAACGGTACTCTCACAACAAATAAAATGATATAAAGGACGGGTACATTCTCGTGAATTATATAAATATATATTGTGACGGTACCTTCGCGTGTGCGCGTACTGTCACGACATAAGTTATGTTAAGGGACAGCGCTACATTTCCGTGAATGGCGTCTCCAGGAATTTGACGCAGCATAGGGAGATAATCGTTAGGATTCTTTTGCACATTTAAATTTTAATGATCAGAAAACACACTTTATAAACAGTATTTACAATATCGCAAATGCGCAGCCTGGAAACAAGCGCACGCGTCACGCTACCTTGATTTTTAAAAACACCTGCTTCCCCTGGAGACGACGGCACCGTCGTGGCAAAGGCGGGCGGCGCGGTCTTCTGGCAATCTTCGGGTCGCCCCGAAGTCCGCGGGAATTCGCCCTCCTCCGCAATGCAACTCCTTCTGGCCCCAACGTAACGGCCGATGAATTCCGCCCGGGGTCCACCCCAGCCGGGGCTGAAAAACCAATGTTCACGGGTATTGGAAACGGCCCGACCGCGTGATTGATAATCGTCGGCTGTTCTAGTCTTTTCATCGACCTTTCTCAACTTTAGAGCGGATGGCTTCCGCTCAATTACTACCCGCCTGTTATAATTATACCAGGGGCGGATTATGACACGAAGCCACCGGCCACACGATTTCCTGGCTTATGTTTTTATCAGTTCTAGGTGCGCATTTCTACTTCCACTAATTATCTGGTGAGTTAATCCTTATCAAACTGGTTCCACAGGCATCAACGGGCCTACCCACTCGCGCCCACAATTGCATGACCTGAGAGTCAATTGAACACAATCTTAGTGATCGCGCACACTGCCCCGTCCGACGTGCTTCACTCGAGGGCCTCTCCGCGCACCATTAACCGTCGCCTCGCCTCGCC
>BOPP01000004.1:22059026-22072176 GCA_017312745.1 Gryllus bimaculatus | reverse complement strand
TAGGCTGTATAACTAACTAAAACCCATAAAAATGACACATTAAAAGTAAACTTTTCTGGCATAGTTTGCTTCTGAGAAGTTCGTAATTTCTCGAAAGATTGTCTACGAGAGTAATACACTTTCTCTCTCTCTCTCTCTCTCTCTCTCTCTCTGCCTGTTAGTTAGATACGTGAACCTATTTATTGATGAGCACGCGGCGTCCCGTGGTAGAATTAAAAGAGCAATCTATAGTAAGTCGCCACCCCGCTAATCCGGTCCCTGCAGAGTGAGGTCTGTGCCGATAATGACACACGAAATGCACGAGACCACTGCGGCCTCTGCTCTCCTCTGATTGCCGACGCCGGCCATGCAACGAAAGTCTATTTTGGGCCACGACACCGCGAAGGGCAGAAGGTTCATCAAGGAGATACAAGACAATTAACCCGCTTTCTTCTACAGCTGCAGTCCCGTTCTAGATCTGGTACTCCTTAATGCAGATTTTCTTAATCTACAGAACTGACCTCTACTGCGGGCGAATCACGTAGGATGGATGAGGCATTTATTTGCTCGATTGACGTAAGATTTTATCTGTAAAATGAAAAGTTAATATTTCTATGAATATTAAATAAAGATAAATGATAAAATTCTACTCCTGTTTTGAAGTATGACGTGCTTCATAGTAGATGTATGTCTAATTTTTTTCAAATAGTGAAGTAAAACGCTGTAAGACGGAAAAATGCAAGTAACTAATATGATATATTTAAATCCCAGATGCCTGCATTAATTGATTATTTGATATATCGCAGCTATACATTTATTTCTGATATCGAAGGATTTCGCACATTTTAACTAGGTGTGTTATGTATGAAGTATGGTTTATAAACGGGAAATAAATGAGTAAAATAGAATGTATTCACAACCAACCTTACTAAAAACACAGTGTGCTGCTTCACACTCCCAGCGTGGCATGTTCATCCTCACATTTAGGTTTCATAAAAAGAAATAGCATGAAAAAGTCAATCATATGTTTCGGGGAATGTTGAAAAAAGTTTCAAGTTGACGAAATAAAAATAATTTTAGATATCTAACTTGCAAATTATAATGTGTAAATCACCATTACATTAGCGTCCAATTAAGAATGATATAATGCCAAAAACAATAATAATAATAATAATAATAATAATAACCAATGAAAATATAATAATAATAATAATAATAATAATAATAATAAAATACCATTACGTCTACTCTTCCGTCTAACTTCTTTGTAAATTTATATTTGCATAATTTCTCTCGCGAGGCAATTTCATATTTTTATATTACCGACGTAGCTGACAATTACCAACAAAGAAGATTCGAACGTCTGTAATTTTTTTAAAGTTATTTCTCACTTTCAGCATGATCCTACAGTCAGTTTGGACCGAGAGAGGTGGCTCAGGACATCAACTGATGTCACTGCAGTGCCTCTGACCGGGAAGTCCTGGGGTTTGCTTCCAACGGTGGCAGGATTACAAGCCACATAGTTAGGTCGAGTTCTGTCGTTGTCTGAAGGAGAATTGTAACAGCCGACTGCTGTAATCGGTAGCTTTACGTGGTTTTTCCAATCAATACCAGGCGAGTGCCGAAACAGTTCCGTAACAAATGGACCACGGACCGCACGCGATCTTTCATTCTCATTCCTTGTCCTATCTTCACGCCATTCACACGCTTACACGTATATGCACTACATTACCACAGATACCGGGAGACCGGTTGGAAGCTTAGAGCTTTTCTCGACTGGGGCGGTGCCACGCTGGTGGGAGATACCTGGTCAGGGAAAATACCCGCTAGTCGACGGTAGGCCGGCGCCGGATCTCTCCTTCCAGTGGAGGAAAGATCTCCGTCATTTCACTAGGGAAAATATGCATTACACTTACGGAACTAATGACCTTAGCAGTTGACGCGCCCGGAATAACTAGTAATCAATCAATCATTACAAGGAGTTTGGTCTGTAGAGGTCAATTGTCATGGATGTGGTGATCAAATAGAGCTCAATAACCATTTGTAAGTTCTCGAATTCGTTGCATGGAATATAGTGTAAAGTTTCAAAAAAAACAGTATCCCGACAGACGGAAATGCACGTTTAAAATTTCCCGCATACAAAAAAAGTTTTTGTTAAAGCGTCAGCTTTGTCTGTCAATCTTTCTGAGAAATAATCTAGTGCCTAAACCAAATACAGACTCTTCACCATAATGGATATTCGTCGATATCGGGGTGATAGATTTTTTAAAAAAATTACAAATCACATTTTGTCGCGAATTTCAAATTTTTAAATTGACAAAATTGGTGTTTCAAGATTTTCACTATCGTCCAGATTGTTTGAAACTCTGAAAAATATGTATCGAATATTATGAGACACGTTCTGGGAAACAAAAAGTGAGATATTACTCCAACGTTTTCACGTCGAAAATCCATTTAAAAAAATTTAATTTGAATTTGGTGACAAAATTGGTTGAGAAAAATACTTGAAAATTCAACTGTGTTTTCCCGTCTCTGCAATTGTCTTCAACCTGATACATGCAATAAAAGCTGAGAAAAAAAGTAAATCATGAAAAAAGTGTTTCTCATTAAATTTGTTCAAAAAATTGTCATAATTGTGGTGACAATTATTAGTTTCTCATTGCATCTATGCAACAGAGTACCCTAGGAGGAGGCGTTTTGGGGAATCTTCGGTATTTTTTACTTTCTTTCAAACAAATATAGTTTTTATCGATTTGGTTTAGGGACACTTTTTACCTTCTTCTTCGGTTATAATTTTTACCAATCTGATGAAAATGGTGATTAAAAAATCAGTATTTAATATTTATTTTCTCAACTTGCAAACAAATATTTACTTGTAAAATGTGACATTTCCTTTTCATTTCCTTATTGGTATAAAACTAATGCATCTGAACAGAGAAATGTCAGGCAGAATTTCTTTGGAAGAATTGATAAGAGAAACATTGACGTCAACTGGTAAAATGTTGCAATGGAAGTGAGAAATAATATGAGAATAAAATAATCCTAGTGGCTTATAGCAACAAAAACCTGCTGAGAAAAATCACGCAGAATGGTTTTTCTAAAGGCTGTTACAAAGGCCCATTACTCAAGAACAAAAACGGGAATATCTACAGTTAATTAAATGTACTAACAGAAATCGTATTCACGAATAATGCAATAACATAGTCTAGTATTTACAAAACAATAATATGAAAAATATTTTTATATGACGCAAAATTGGAATATAAATTATTTTATAGAGTCCGCCCTCTTTCTTAGGATTTTGCAGTCGAATATTGTCTGCAGTGTCGTAAGAAATGACGCAACGAGTACTAAATATAATCGAAACGCATAGTAAAGAAATAAGCCGAATAATACAATCATTTTTTTCATTTTTCCATTTTTCCATTTACAATTAAAACTGTTCCATTGTTTTTTGGATTTCTCATGAGTTCTTGAGTATCTAACAAAGCCATACTCATCTCCCCCATGGTCGAAATTTCTTTCAATATTCGCCCTCACTGGAAATTAGTAATATAGGATAGAATTCCACAACAAAAAAGCTACAGCAAAAAAGCTTAAGAAACGAGCTAAAATTGATTTTCGAAAAGTAGCACGCATACTACACAATAACAATAATTAAAATACTCTCGTACTGAATACGTAAAATACTCTCGTACTCAATACCATAATGTACTGTACTGAATACTTAGGCAGTTCCTTTTTATACAAAGGTTATCACATATTTTATTCCAAGGTTATCAAAGAAGTTTCTGTCCCAGAACGCAACAAGGAATTAACAGATATTTAATGGCGGGCGGCCTTTTCCTTGGATACTTGTTGTCGTATGTCGTCAGCTCTGTCGTAATGAGAGACGCACTGAGTATGAGAAATCTGTCGGTACGCACAATATGGGAGAAGGTGGAATAACACAACCACATATTTGAATTTTCAGACAGAATCTATCGTTTCATTGTTTTTCTATTTTACAGAATCCCTGGGTACCTAAAATTCAAAAGAAGCCAGTCAAAACGGGCTTAAATGCCCGAGACTGCAAAGTTCTCTTTGAATTTTGAAAATTGAAAATTAGTAATTATTGCTAATTAGCTAAATTCGGCCTACGCATCCAATGTATGTATTCTTTCTTAACGCTACCGTTGCTCTTGTTTCTTTTCTTATAGATCAAATTGATAGATTTGAGACCGATCTACAATAAACAGGTAAAGGTTTCAGATTTAGTCCAGGTCGTTCTGTTATTATTTCCGCGATGTATTCCAGCCATTTGTATTAGATCTTTAAGGAGAAAATTACTTTAAATGTGACAAAAATTTGTTTATAGCATTCTACTCATTTTTTTTGTTTTATAAAATCATAGTACATATTACAATATTAAATAAGTAGTGTCCATGAAGAACTTGAATACTTAGTAAAGGGTATAACAGAACATGAATAATTTTGAAATATTTTGTAATAAATGTTGACGAAAACATATATTGAGCGCTGTCATTAATTTCTCAATACAAAATGAGAATGCAACTTAATAATTGTTACGAGAAAACCAACTTTTTCCTCAACCTTTATTCCCCCATCTAGAAAATAGAACGTTCACGGTCAGCCTAGTAAGAGCGGACGTGGCGAGGCAGGCGACCGCAATGAACGGTGCACCATCGGCCCGCGCCTACGGACAGCAGCCGGCGCTGCTACCACTGCGGCCGCCGCCGCCGCAACATATTATCCACAGTACATTTAACCGGAGAGAAAAGTTCGGAACAACGTCTTCAGCACCTATCTCCGGCTTGAGCCAGAAAACGGAGTGCCGGGCACGTCGGGATTTTAAAGCGAATGGACGCGCACGCGGGCGAGCGGGCGGCCGGGTAATCGCGAGCCGGCCAATCGCCGCCGCTGGACCCCGCCGGCGCGCGCGGACGCGGCGGCAACGGCGGCGGGGCGGGGGCGGAGGGGGCGGAAGGGCGGCGCACGGAATGCAAGCGCGGTAATCGCGTTGTCTGGGTGGTACGAGAGAATTCGCTGTTGGAAGAGAACGGTGGGCGAGACCTCGGTATACGGACGGAGGAATAGTCGAAAATGAAATTGAGTATAGCGAGGAGAAACGGAATATCGAAAGAAACATATTTCGTTCAAAAGCGAAGAACAGGTGATGGTGTATATTACGATAAGAATGAAAACGTACGCTACCGGGGTCTGACAAAATAGCGTTTTTTGTTTCGCATTTAACTCGAAGTTCGCACGTGGATGACCGAAACGTTGGCAACCATGCGTATGTCACCCTGTCATTCGTATAGGCAAGTTTCAATTACATGAAAAGCGTTGAAAAATGAGGAGAAGAAAACGAGTGGCTATACGCAATGAAAGATAAGAAAATCGGTGCAACGTTCCATTTAGAACAGTTATGAACGGACTACGGAAAAAGGCATAGGGGGAAGAAACAGCAAGGTTCACGGGAAGATACGCAGGATGAGCTGGGTGTGGTGTCTCCTGGCGCCGCGCTCCAGTGCGTCCGCGACTGAGGTTTCCGCGGCATCCTGTGGTGCCTGCGCCCGCGCCCAGCGCTCAGCGCTCTCGGAGCGCACCTTGAGGCCGCTGTTTACCTTGGGAGCCCCCGGCCGGGTCGCCGGCCACTTCCTAATCCCGATCACGTGCCGCTAAAATAGCGCCCCCTGCGGCAATGCGCCGGCCCCTGCGACGCACGCGGGCGCCTTTCACGGCCGAGTGCGGACGACCCCGCCCCTCACCCTCCGTCGCCTCTCCTCCTCCACAGCCTCTCCTCCCCGCCCGTCCCAGCCCCTCCACCGCACCGCCGAACCGCCTTTGCTTCGGCCGGCGCCCCATCGCTAGTCCACCCTCACACGATGCCCCGTTTCCTTCCCCTCTCCCCAGCCCGATTCTCTCCCCCCGCCACCCGCCTCCCACTCCACGGATTCTGTGCGTGCAGCGCTCGACGCCCGCTTTTCCGGCGCTCAACTTGCTTCGGACTTCCGATAAGGCCGCTGTCGCCGTAACGACACCCATCTCCAGGAGGAGGGCGGCGGCGCCGCCCTTTGATGTTCATGTGGGGGCGGAAGCGACCGTCGTGAAGCGGCCCGACCATATCGTTCACTTGAAGGTCGCGCTATTCTATACAGCGCTACAATAAGGGGGCTTTGGACGAGCGATGCTCAGATTGCCCGTTTTGTGTTAAAACCAGTGAACATTATTTCTCCGGAAACGATTCGAGTGGAAGATGCTAGCGTGGTCGTGGGCTATACTCTATAGGGGCTTAAAAAGAGAAATTTGAAAAAAGTAACGCGGGGCCTCAAAAATATTTTGTTTTGTAACATCAGAAACACAAAAAAATATATGTTTAAATTAAAGTTAATAAACTAGTTGGTATTATTTTTGAGGAGAAAATTAAGTTATTTTTAACAATTTTTGACTTTTTGTTTCACGTTTTGAGAATGATATTAAAACAGTAGTCAATTTTTTAAAAATATTTTTGATTCCAGTCATATCTCGTATTATATCATGTATCATTTTGATCAAAACCTTTAGTTCTTTTCTATAGATGAGCAATGTGTGAAATGCCGACAGAAAAGATACATTAATCTAAGTTTATTCCTAATTTCTATGATGTTCTAGAATTCAATAGCAATAAAATCGGTTCATTTTAACTTCAATATTTTAATGTTATCTTGATCATAATAATTGAAATTGAAGTTAATATCTCCAAAAAAGGGTGTGATATTACCTCTTTGTTTTTAACTCTAAAATGCACAACTTCTTTTCTTGTGCCGAAAAGATATTTAAATCAAAATTGATTGAAATAAATGAAAATATCATTGGTAAGAAATAATACATTGTAATTTTTTGTGAAAGCTTTTGGTGAGGGGAATTTAAAAATTCATTTTCACTGGCTCTTTCTGAAATTAATTAGAAGTCTTATTCTTGCATTTCGGATTCAAATGTAATTGATATTTTACGAGCTGTAGAACATAAATTTTGGGACGATGATATTAAATAATTACGTCCATCACATCTCGACGTTTATTATTCTTACATTAGAAGCTTACTTCGAAGTATTAGATGCAATACGCGAAGATGAATGGGGCTGGAAAATGAACCTCCGTTTAATGAAAGAAAGTGGAGTAGAAGGAAGAAAAAGTAAGGATCCAGATAGCAATGAAAAATGGTAAGTTAAATCGTGATGAATGGATGGGTAATGGTTCCACTGACAGAAGTGTAGAAAAACGTGAGTCGAGGAAAGCAATTCCAGAGGATCAAATATATGATCAGGAGGTTTACAGAAGGAAATGAGTTTCAGGGAATCTATGTCAGTATAAATACGATATTTAATCAAATTTGTTTGATGCAGAGATTGGTGTAAACCCATACCTGACTTTGGTATAGGATTTCTACATTCTCTGAAAATTGCCAAGCAATCTATTTGCCAATCCCCTTCTATAAATTGTTTATCGAAGGTCAAAATAACAGAGTAGTGACCAATAAAACGCATCGTTGACTCCGCGTGTTTTTTCTGCTGCAAAATTCCGATATTTGGTTACACTTTCGCTTTCATCAGCTTTTCTGACATTGAACATTTTACTAGTAAAATCAAGACTATAATTAGATATCGTTTTACTAATTTTGGAACGTCTAATTTGCTGAGGTGGTGTTTCACAATTATTTTTCGTGAGATTAAAACTTTTTACAAGAAGGAACTTTAAAACTTATAATTTATATATCTCTAATTTTTTGTTTGTAAAAAATGAAAGTACTTTGAATAACATCTGCGAATTTTGAAATAAACCTATTTAATGATATCGTTTAATTTTTTCTTAAACATTTTCCAATAACCATGTTGCAATCATGCATCTATTCCCTCATCCAAACGTATAGAGGATCCCGTGAGTTAGCATTTCCGGATCGGATAGCCGTGCGGTGTTCTGAATGCCATTAGAGGAGCCAAGTTGTTCTCAGATGCGGTCTGTAGCTCAAAGAATAATCGCCTTCCCACCGGCGCCGCGCTCGATTACCGTCGAATGCATCATCTGCGCGGCAGAGAGCGGCCGTGCCTCGCGCCGGGGCGAGGGCGAGGGCGAGGGTGAGGGTGAGGGCGGGGGCGAGGGCGGGGGCGAGGACCAGGGCCGATAGCTAGGGCCGACGGCGGGGGCCGGGGGCGAGGCGCCAGATGAGATGATCCAGAGAAGAGTGCAGGCCCTGGCAGCACAGACGGAGACAAAGTGTTGGCGTGCTACGCGGGAGGGCGAATGCGGCGAAGTGGATCTTCGTGTGATGCGAAAGGGAAAGGAGAGAGGGGCTGATGAAGGGCATGGACGAGCAGGAGGGAAAGGGAGTGCTCGTGAGGAAGAATTAGAATAGCCTGAGTCGAGTTACGTGGAGGTAATGCAATGGGAAAAATAATAACGAAGGTGAATGAAGAATCGCACCGAAGAGAACGGAAGAGTGCTCGGATGAACGATGGGAGAAAAGGGAATATTGAGTAAGAAAAAAACCAGTAAGTAAAGATCAATTAAATAAGAATGAGGGAGTATAAAGGTTGAAAAGGCTACTATAGTGATCAGAATATAACGCAGGAAAGGGTATAGAGAAGAATGACAGAGGAAGTCTCGGAAACGCGAATGGGAGAAGGATGTAGAGCGTTATTTTAAGTGCGGGAGCCGGGAGAAGACGTTTAGGAAGGTAAAGAGAAGGGCTCTATAGAGAAGACATTGAGAACGAAAGAGGAGGATTAATGGGAAGGGTGGGTACGATATCGTGGTAGAGCGTTCTACTACATGGAAGAACTTGATAAAGAGGAAAAAGGAAAACAAGGCTAACAGTGGTGAAAGTAAAGAGTGAGAAAGGATAGGGAGAAGAGGAAAGTTTTCCAAGAAGTCGAGAATTGCAATTTTAATATCTAAATAACCGAAAAAGTACTATTAAAACAAATATGAAAGTTGGGTAACAGTGTGTGAGCACACAATGTGAAAGTAATGCTGTTGGCGGGAATAGGATACGTCGTGGGCAAACTTGGCAAACACGGAGGGATACGATGTGAATGTGTTCCAAGCAAAATGAAGATGAAATCTTAAACGAAACGTTGTGTGAGCAGCCGACGAAAAATAGAAGGAACGCCGAGAAATTGTGGGCACGAAGGAAGCTAGAGTGGAGCAATAAAGATGGGCCAGCGACGTTTTAATGTTTTAATGGGCGGACCGAGGAAAAATGGGGAGCGAGTGGGAAGGAATTGGGAGAGCAACCAGCTGACCGCGTGGCGGAAGGGACGTCATGGCGCAGTGGGAGGCAGCAGGGGCGTTCGGAGCGGGCGATGTACGTCGGAGAGGGGGCGGGGAAACCTCGCCAGATCGGGGCGAGGGGGCGGCAGAACAAGGAAAAGGCCGAAAGAGTGTGGTGTGGCGGGACGAGATGGTCGTAGTGGGATGAGATGGATAGACGATATGGGATGTTGCAGTACGAGGTAGCGCGTGGCGGGTGGAAGTGGGGTGTGGCGTGGAGGGTCAAGTTGAGTCGTGGTTGAACGAGATGGAGCGTGGCGGGACGAGGTGGAACGTTGGCAGGTTGAGGTGAGGCGAGGCGTGAGAGTTGAAGCGTGACTCGGGTGAACGCGGGACCTTGCAAAGACATAGGTTGGTATGTGGCGAGACGAGTGGTGAAGTGCGGGACGATGAATGGGGAGTGCGGAAAGAGGTTGGGTAAGTGGCGGACAACGATGGGTTGCGGGACGATTGAGGTGAGGAATTGAGGTGAGGTTTGGGCGAGAAAGCAGTAGTGCTGGACAGAGCGGCGGGGAACAGAATAGGCCGGAGCGATTCGGAGCGGCCGCGTTAAAGACGGGGAGTGGTGAGCGAGGCGTGGAGGGGCTGAGTGGGAGTAGCCCGTTTTGTCAACGTGGCGAGTGACGTGCCCGGCAACCGCCAACGCCAACTCAGCGCCTCCGCGCCACCTCAAGGCCGCGATGCAGACGCGGCGCGGGTCGGGGCGGCGAGTGGGGCGGGGCCGGGTGGCGCCTGGCGGCGGTAGCGGCGGCGGGATGGAGGCAAGGCTTGAATAGTGTTGGCGAGAAAAGATGCAGTGTAGCAATGTGGTGCTGTAATTTTGAGTGGCACGACGCGCGAGGGCCTTGACAATTAAGAGCGGCTGCGGCGGGGGCGGGAGAGGTGAAGCGGACGCTCCAGCGGCGGCGGCGGCGGCGACGGCGGACGCCGAGGGGCGGGGTGCGAGGGCGAGGAGGGAAGGGGCGCGCAACGAGGAGAACAACGCAAAAAAGGGAACACAAGAGCGGTGGCGTTGGTTGAGGGCGAATTGCTCAGGGCGGCCGACAGAAGATGAAGCGGCGGGCCGCGCTTCTGCATGACAACACCCCGCCGGCGCCACCCTTTATGAACCCCGCGCCACCAGCGGCCTCCGCCCGCCCGCCCGCGCGGCCTATCGGCGAACGCCGATGGAACTCTTACATCCTCCCGCCTGCACGTGTGTAGACGCGGCCTTTTTGTTTCCCTTCATGCGCTCTTTCTTTGATACTCGCTTCTTTTATCCTCTCATAAGAAGGCGCGCGCGCGCATGCCAGAATTGGAGCAGCTCTGCGCCGTGCTCCCGGCGGTTGCACGGGGCGGCAGGAGGGGGTTGCCGGCCGAGTTAGTTCTTTCTTCCGCGGGCGGTGGGATTTGCACCTTGTAATTTTCATTTCGTTAGTTTATTGCTGCGCAAATGCTAGTGCAAGTTCTGTTCGCTAATTCACCTGCAGGTGTGGCGTAAAGTTAGAGACGTTGAGGCAGTGAACGAAACTGTTAAAGAATGAAATCGTCCCTTTTTCTCTTGTAAATGTTTTAAGCTTTAGGATTACACATTTCTCTACTATGATGTTAATTTATTTGTGTAATATTTTTAGAATTTGAAGAGAAGTGTTAATTACTATTTGAAAAAGTGTTGTGAGTAAACACAACATAATATGTAACGTTACAATATGGTCTATAGAAAATTATATTCCGTCATTTCCATGCCTCGACAATTCAATAAAATTGAATAACACGATATCTTTCATATATTTCTTTATATTTCTTGCGTCAGTTGTTTCTGAATTCACTGGTATTACATTTCAGAGAGCGATACTTCACATTGGCAGGCATTATGTTTGTACTGAGAATGGCACGGCTGTCATTTAAATAATGAAAATTTTAATAAATATATGCATCACAAATATTTATTTGTAGGTGGAGTGCGTCATTGCTCACACACAATTTAGTATTCAATTTATAATTGATAGACCGTGACATCTTTGGTTTAGTATTATTTTTCATGAATGATATCATAGATACCGCCCCTTGAAATGTGTATTTCTTGCATATTACTCTATTACTTAAGAGCACAAGTCAGTCTGGGTGATATAATGAAAGTTATAAATAGTAGAAAGATACGTTATGAAATGTAAACGTAATGGCAACTATTTAGGTCAAACCACACCACAACTACCACCATCACCTCTCCTCACCAATATTGCCTTAACACAATCAACGCAAACATACCACTGCTACAACTGCATCACCACTTCCGCCATCGCATCACTATCACCCCACCGCTACCGCCATCAGCGCAGCAAAACTTCGTGTAAATTTCGGCATGAATCAGCACCTCTCCGTGAAGTTCGGCCACTCAGAGATAAACGCATTCGTCTACTGGTTTGTTCGCTATCGGAAGCAGTATTATTTTGTTCGTTGGCATAGGATTTTAGTTGAAGTAAAGTTGCTGTTTGAAGATATTTCAAATCTACATAACATTCATTCAAAATTTATTTTACTCTCCTCAAACATTATATACGGCGGAATATCGTATTATTAGTTTCATTTAGAAAGTCACTTGCGTATTATATAGTATTTATATATATAGTATTTTGATTATTGCTTGAACGAAATATTATTTTCGGCATTGAAATATATATATTTTTTGTCAAAGGCTGTTTAAAACTGTGTATGACTTATGGCAGAGAAGTACAAGCCACGCATTTTCATAAAAGTATAAAGTAAGTCACTATGTCCATATGAGAAATTTTTGTATAACATTTTTCTTTGCATACTGTATTGATTTGAAATATAGTACTTGCAGACGATTAAAGCAGTTACGCTATCATGACACTAGACGTCTTTTGCAGAGTCTCCCAACTTCCGACGCAAACGCATTTCATTAACACAGCGAGGATGAAAATCTGGGACAGAGGAGACGAAGAGCAATTGAGTTCCGAACAATATGGAAGAGATCACACAAAGGACGGCGGAGTCAAAGCGAGAATCCACTGCAAACGCCGCATCGATAAGACAAGCCGATGAACAAGGTTTTGTTCCAGCTGAATATTCAAACCTGTGTAAATACTGAACACACAAAGATCTTCGAAATGAATTGCAATTAAATATTGTCAGCAAGTATTTTAAAATAAGTGAGAACGATTGAAGAAATAATGCTTAAAACACTATTCTACTTTAAACAAACATGTTTTGTGTTGCAGTACAGAGAACGTCAATGAGAAAATGAATTCACATTAAAAAAAGCAACTAATTCAATTTGTGTTTGACTATATTTGAAAACTATAACGAATATTATGCTATCTGAAAATATGTCAACATTTTGCATTTTCTAAGCAGATAATGCTGATATGTCTTGGCGAATAATAAATATGAGTGTGGGGGCGATTCTGGCTGCTGAATTCTCATATAGTAGAAGTTTTTCCCTGAAATTGTTATTTAATTGAAAACTCTTCTAAGTTCCATGGACGTGACATAAATCTCTAATTTACGTCACACAGCAAAACATAAATCTCGAATTTAATCAGTTGAGAAGCAGCAGTTTCATTCACTGCTAAATAAGCACGCAGTAGCCTGCAAAATCTCTTCCTCTATTAAGCGACACAATTAAAATACGAATGAAGCATTATTTTACATTGTATTCGATTGCGCTACTACCTAGGTTAGACCTTAATAAACATCCCAGAACTAGCAATACTGCCGTAGTCTTTCTACTACTCCGACATTTGCCTAGAATAGACGTTACCTGGCATTATTATATTATTCCATAATTAAACGATATTTATTTATTTATTTATTTATTTATTTATTTATTTATTTATTTATTTATTTATTTATTTATT
>BOPP01000004.1:22030627-22043837 GCA_017312745.1 Gryllus bimaculatus | reverse complement strand
ACAAAGCGATTCAATCTCTGGCGGCCTGGCAAACGGCGAGGGCGCTGAAGGAACGGCGCGGGTGAAACGAGGGCGGCGAGGGGGCGAGGTGGCGAGGGCGGCGAGGGCGCGGGCGGGGCAGCGGGCGGTGGCCGGTAGGGCAGCCGCTGCACAATGGGGAGGATGCTGGAGTGGGCACCGGGGCCTCCGCCCCATTCGTCGAGCCGCGCGGCGGCCCCGCCCTTCCGCCCAACGCCTCCCTCCCCGGCAAACCCGCCAGCTGTCAGCACCGTGTCACCGAGTCACGAAGGTCGGGTCCGGCCCCGCTTTCGCGAAACATCGGCCGCTCCCGCCCCTGCCAATTATTACGGTGGCAAACAAATTATTTCCTACTCCACTGTCACGTAGCTTCCTGGTGATTATACCCCTAGAAGAATATCCCACACGTAATACCCTCGGCGTCAATAATGAATTTTAAAACAGTTCTCTTGAGGTCTGGCATTGTTTTATTTTCGAATTACGTTCAGCTTGTTTTGTTTCTTTTGTCTTAGAGATACATTGAAGGGAAAAGGGTTATTTGGGGAATGCTGAAATGTACACAGCTGCATTATTAATTAACAAGCGAAAGGCAATTCTGCACGCTTCTACATTATTGATAACGTGCATTTGGTAATTTTGTGTATGAGAGACGCCTGTCTCGGATGTGTGGAAATGAAATGAATTGTGGTTGAAAAGGAGATTATTAACATTTTGTCACGGTTGTCAGAAATTGTACTGATATTTTTTATTTCGTGATTGTTAATCTCTTGGATGTGTTATTGTTCGAAGTGAATTTCTAGAACGAAATATTAATTATGAAATTCGATGTTTTTAATTTGCAATTTAACAAAATTTTACGTAATTATCTACACTTTTAACGTTGGCATATCATTCCTTTTCGATCAAAAATAGATTGAGAGGAATATCATTGAAATGCAAGGTGAATATAATACAAAAGGTAATTATTTAAGCGGAGGAACAATGAGCACAATTGTATGACTGTACAAGGAAAATATATTATGATGTATGACTCCGAAATTTAATCCATTTTTACCTTCTGAATGTAACGTACATGTGAAAAGATTTTAAACAATATTCCTACTGGTTCTCCTGTGTTTGTTACACTGAAAATATTGTACCAGCATTTCTCAGATTCACAGAATTCACTTCAATTTGTGTTTGTAACAGCATTAGAGGCAAGGAAGAAAATTACTTACAACCATTAAATTCATGAAGTTGGAAGCTAAGAAATTTTTCTACTCGAAGATACAAATGATCTCATGCGCAGCCATAAAATAACAGAAGGTAATTACCGAGACCAAAGATAAACCTGAGTCTCGCATACCTTTATAATTTAAATTACCATACCGTCCTTTGCTAATTGTGTTTATTTTATTCAAACACAGGTAAAAATAATGGAAAAAAACCTCATCTGTTATCCTCGAATGCACAGTTATAACCGTAGGGGAAACGATTTCAACTGAGCTTCTTACACCTTGAGAGTTTCAATGAATTTTGGACCTCCTCCAATTTTGTATTATCCAGGCGTAAATGTTTGCTGATTCCATAAGCTACGAACTTTCTATGGCATTTAGCAAGTTCACTTGAGTCATCTTGCTCGGAGCTTCCACGTCTAAGGACCAAGTCTCATTGGAGCGTAAAAACGCTGTATTTAAAGACAAAAGGAAACAAGGAAATCTGAAGTAGAAATTCCGTAAAACGATGCGAAGACCGACGGAAAGTTGGCACGTAGGAGGTAGACGCTTTGTTTTATTTGCCGCAAGTTCACCCGTCGACAATTGCACCAGTGCATCTCAGTCCTCATGAGTCTTCCTTGGGTCATTGCCTTTCCTGTTCAGGCTGTACCAAGTATTTGGAACAAGCTGGCGTCGGTAACAAGACGGTTTAACTACGCTCCTTAAAGAGGAGGTTAAGCAACTCTTGAGGCACCACGAATTATTGATGTGTGACAGTCTAGAAAACCCGAGGATTCGACGGCGCAGAGCCACTGGCCGAAGGGATAAAAGACAACCAGCGTACCCGTGCGAGAACTCTGCGGTCTTGAACCCATTACGACAAAATGTTAATGAAACGTGTATATATGTTAAAAATGTATAAATGTAACTTCGAACTTACAAAATATCAAATAAAAATTTAAAAATGCAATTGATGATGGACACAAATTTCCAATAAAGTATTATAGAGATATGTTCTTCGAATAATTCACACTTTCTTAAAAACAACATTGAAAGTAATTATTCAATCTTCCTTGACAGTTAGCTTTTCGTATTCCTAGCTAGTCACAAAAATACTAGTAAATATTATTTACTCTTGAGGAAGCCAACTTAAGTTTTCCTTGCAAAAATACGGCATCGGGAGAGTACAACCCCTCTCTTTGCAATATTATTTAACTTTCCAGGATTTGTTATGTGGAACAAGGGAGTTTTGAAGAGGCAGGGCGTCAGATTGCTGGGGTGCGAAAATTTAAAAGAAATATCGTATCTTAGCAAGCCGACACCTTAAATTTAATATCAAACAGTGTATTATTTACAATATGAGATTACAATTGGCATTGATGTACAAACTTCCAGATACCGCCAACATTTAAATTGTGCGTCTGCATTGTGACCGTTGGCAGTCGTCGAGAGACTTCCACTATTCATTCTTTAATTTTAAATTTGATTGTGTTTTTAAATTCATTCACGAAGTATTGTAGGCTAGCGTGTTTTGATTTTTGTTGTTCAATTATTACAAACTATTTTACTTATTAATTTAAAATCTTTATTTTTTGGGTAAATATTTATATATCAGTTCAACCTTAAAGCAAACCCGCATTTTGAGTTTTCATAGCTTTAGAGAATTTCAGTTTTCGTAGTTTCAGTTTTTGAAAACAGATTTCCTTGTGTATTGTCCTCCACAAGGCATCTGCTGTACAAAACAAAAAATCTTGAATCTCATGAACCATTCAAAATATAACCAGTTTTACAGTTGACCAAACTATTTTCACTTGTTTATTTTATTTAAAATAAAGAAACTGGGAGTTGCAGTAATATACTCGAGATGGTTGCGATTAATCACAAGAAGTGAAATGATTTGATCGTTAGAAAGTTTGATAGTGTGAGTTTACATTAAATACGTTTGAGAATGCAATTTTTTAAATTTCTTTTACAAACAAAGGATTATTCTTCTTATTAACCAAACATAAGAACAGCGAAATACAGGTACATCATACTTGTACATCATACGGGACGGCGTTATTGGCTCTTTTGTTTTAAAATACTCTTTATTTCATGCCGCGAGAAATTCCTACCTAAATAACCAACTCCTTTCCAAGAAATACCATTAAAATTGTTGTCTCTATGTTGCATGTATTTTAAAAATAAGCGAAGTCTTTTTCAAGTGTGCGAGTGTGGAGAACGTTTATACAAACAAAAAATGAACATACAAATTGCTGGTGTGTAACGAACTATTCGAAAACCAGTAGTCTGAGAGTAGAAAAGTGTAGCTGTATTTTCATCTGAAAATGCAAATAACCACTCATAAAATACAAACGTTCCTATTTAGACGAATTTTCATTTGCATTAAACAACAATCGCCTTAATGATTTGCAACTTTGCCACTTTTAAAACCGTTTGCCACACGAATGCCACTTTTAAAGGAAAATATTGTCCTATTTTCTGGAAACTTAATGTTTGTAGGTTCCACCAACTCATTTCTTAATTTAAATTTTATACGCGTAATTACCCTTAGATTAATTGAAAGTGAAAAATATTCTCTAAAATTATTCAACTCATACAAATGTCTTTGGATTTATTAATCTAAACTTCATTTTTATTCTATAATGAGCGAATTGGTCACCGTCATTTTCTGTACGATCTCACTCTCGCCTCACATCACCGAATACTTACACCACCTCCACCCAAGCCATCCCAAATACTACTCCCGTTACTGCCGTACTTGTAACGTCCTTCGTATCTTAGCATTTTCATTGTGCTTGTTTCTTCTTCGTATCCACAACATTTGTGTCACCCACACGTTGCTTGCAGTGCTCTCAGTACTTTAGTCACCAGGGCTGTTTCGCGCACTTGCGTCCATCGTCTCCTCATTTTATTTGCACCCTCCCCCCTTCGTGCCATTTCTGTCGCCGCCCTCACCCGCCCCCTCTCCGTTTCCCACATGCGTATCCACGTCGCTACTGCTTCAGTGCTGACGCAGCAGTCCTTGCCGGCTGTATCAACGCCGCCGGAGCAGCGTCGCAAACGCAAACTCGGGCTGCTTTTGCCTTGTAGTTCCGCCCGCCCTTGAGCAATCTAGACCACGCTGCTACTAGCGAGTCAATAGATCTGTTGTATCAGAATCTCTGCGCCGGTGGTGTTGTCTCCCGTCGTCACTCCCAGGCGCAAAGTTACCTCTCAGCTATCTAAATCTACCAAAATTTTAATCGATCACATCACTGATATCAGATGATTCTATTATTGGACAAATATTCATCTATCAGGTACCCACGCTTACATTGTCAAGAAATGCGTGATACTTACTTTTGATTTTTTCTGTAGTTAATATGTTATTGCATTTTGTATATTCATTATAATGGACTATATCTCAAACATTCTTCAGAGGTACATACAGAAATAATGAACTATAATATAGACAGAGAAAGAGGTAGGGGAGGGAGGGAAGGAGATCTAAACATAAATAGATAGATAAATAATAATGTGATATACAAATTAGACGGATTAGGGATCCCAAAATTAAGAAAACGTGTAACGTAATGCAAACGTTAGTACACTTCTCCTCGTAGAACGTCACACGTAGTTTTTAACTATTTTTGACGGTGAATTAATGATCACATAATTTGTTAAACTATTTTGTAAAAATTGTCGACTGAAAATCACACTGTAATTGGAAAATGTGGAGGTAATATCTTTGAAAAAGTCACTATTAATTGACATTTTTTAGACCACCTTTTATTCTAAACTCCTGCTAGTAGTTCGAAAATAGTCCATTGATAATTGCAAAAACTGGACTTTCTTCCCGCCGGATGTGCGAATGTAGGAGGAACGAGCGCCGCCGTCGACGACCGTGACGGGCGCGGGCGCAGTCGAGAGCGCGGGGCTCGTGGACGCGCCGGGGTTCGTTAGCTGCGCGCGCGAAGCTTCCCTCCGCCCGGCCGGCTCGGCCGACCGCGCGATTGCATGCTTGCGCGGCGCGGAGTGGCGCGGTGAGGCGCGGGCCCGCGTGACGCCGACGCTCCCTCCCTGGCGGCTTTGAACGGCTCGCTTCCGCGAAACGCGCCACCTCCTAGCCACTCGACTGACCGATCGTCCCCTGGCTCTGCCCGCTTCCTCCGCTTACATTCCCTTGCCGTCTCCGGTATCCACCTTCGTCGCCGCCGCAGCAACCGCTCCCTCTTCTCCTGTCGCTCCTGCTTGTGTTTCCTTGGCGCGTCTGGAGCACGCGACCACGTCATTCACCTTCCTCCTTACCCTCTAGACCTTACCCTCTACACCTTACCGTCTACCCCTTTCCGCTTACACTCTCTCTGGAGGCCCGCTTCCGCTTCCCCTCCTCGATCACCGGGTCCCTCTCCACTTCACTCTGATCGCTGTCCTCGGTCCTTTTCGTTGGTGTTCCTTTCAGGTGGGAAGTGTTTTTTCGGACGAGCTTCACAAGCGTACATATGTTGCCGCGTCCTCATTTTAGACTGATTTGATCGAACTGACGCTATTAATAGCACTGGCAACTGCTATGCAATATGCAAAGATTGGATGGGTGGAACACACTTTAAACGTCGAAAGTTCTCAGTACAGAGCACGAGAATTCTGAGCATTTACTTTTAATCTGACAAAGCGCCGAAACACAATACATTAACATTTTCCCACCGGCCGATATATAATAGGGTAGAGCGCGATAAAAATCTGCATATTAATATTCTACAAAATAAGCAACAAAATTTATCTCTGCTCTCCGACACAGACAGAACCAATAATTGCGTTTAAACAGGAGGAATTAAACTTCTTCAAAAATCACCCACAGTACTGCTATCGGTTCTGAAAAATATACATAAGTAATTGAATAGTGTAAATAATCAAAATTTAAATATTAAAATTTATAATTAAATTATCTATAGAATGATAAAAATATCTAGAGAGATCAATTAATTAGTGAACAGCCCAATTAATATTAATGCAATTATATCAGAAAATGCTATTTACAATTAGAAAGCTCAACTACGAAAATTATAATTGTAATAAAACTATAAATTCTGTAGAATTATAAACTAGTTGTGCAACAATACCACGTGTTTTCATCATCTTTGCAACGACTACGTAAAATAGTAACGTAATCGTATACTTAATCTATGTTGTGTATGTTTTCACAGTCGGCATTGGTTTACTTCACATGAGGATCATCTCATTGACCCTCCTCATAGTGAGAATGCGAAGAGAGATAATTTGAATAATTATATTCCTCACTGAAGTATAAGAAACGTGATCAGGTAGTAAAACCTACATTTATGTTCAGAATCAAAACAAGGGGCCATTTGCTCAATGAATTAGGAAAACTGGATGAAAACCTAATTGGGTTGGGGGGCGGCATTGGCCTAGCTGTAGTACAAAATTTATTGTAGGCATATCTAGCCTTTTATATTTATACAGTCCAAACGGTAATTAATGTATTAAATATCATGGTTTAAATCAATATTACTATTCGTTTTGATGCTCTCTGTATTCTCTAACTGTATAGAAACAGTTCTGCATCAGGAAATACTTTATTTATCACTTCGGTATGAATCGTTATTCTACATTTTGTTTCATTAAAAATATACTATATTTTAAGAGCAAACATTAAGATATTATTTAAATATTTCTTCATTAACGCATTCTCGGGGGTTCAATTTTAAAAATAAAAAATTTGGTGCCCATAGTTCGTAAAGACATCATTTGCTACGTACAGAAACCGCCGTATATTCAGCTAGACAGCCGATTTCAGAATAAAGCGACTGTCGATTAATAGCTCTCTTGGGTTGCAAACCGCCAACAAACAATTCTCATAAACCTCTAGTGAAAGGGATAAACGTGAATTCCAGGAAGCGAATTTCATCCTATCGAAAGCATCAATAGTTCGAGGAACTGGTTCAGTACACTTTCGTATTGAGAATGTAAATTGGATTTGGAATGTAAAATATATTAATTATTGGACATATTTGTTACAGAAATTAATTGTTTATCAGTTTTAGATTAAAAATAATGTTTTTAATTTTTTTAGATTTAGAGAGATTGCTCAACGAATGAGTAATGATGTCTATTTTTCAGAAATATCGTAGTTTATACAAGTAAAAAATAACTACTAATGTGAATAGAGAACTACACTTTCTCTACAATCTTCAAATACTCAGAAGAGATTTTGACCAGTGTTGTCTTATTTGGCTCTTGAATTCATTAGTTAAAAACATAAAAAAAGCCAACGTAATAACATTTTAATGAAGTGTTTGAACTTATTTTATTCTAAAAAATTAATCAGACCTGTTAACATTTTACGTGTAACACTTACCTGCATAAAAAATATTATGATACATAATCAGTGAATTTATTTCCTGACAAAATTAATTGGAAATTACTGAAGTCTGCAGTTCGAAATATTTTTTACTGATTGTTTTCAGTCTCGTTGCTAATACGCCAGAGACATGTTCCATATGCAATGTACAACTGAATTTGCCAAAATTGAATACTCTTCGTCGTTTGGTTTTGTAAATAATTAACGTTAAACTTCGCACTATCTGCTTGCGCTCGTGTGACACGGGCCATGGCAAGTGAGCGAGCGGCTGCACTTTGCGTCAAGACTTCTTTGAAAAACTCAGTTATTAACTCAGCTATCCGTTACGGCCCGAAAGCGAGCACAAGGCAAACTGCGCGCGAGGTCAACGAATCAGAGTCACTTGGCGAACAATTCATGAACAGAAATTTCGACCTTTCCACTTCCAACGGGTGCAGCGTTTGAGCAGTAGAGACTTACGTCGTACTGAATTCTCAAGGCATTTCCTGCGCAAATGTAAGGAAAACCAGGAATTTCTGAAAGCGTTCTTTGGACAGATGAAGCGTGTTTAAAATAATTAGAACAATTAATGTGCGTAATTATTTCTCTATTAATGAGTTAATGAAAGACCGCGTTTGTGCTACTCAGATCGTGGATCGTGATGGTCTGCTTCCGCGTATTGAAAGCCTGGCGGCAAAATAAAGGGACGATCTGGCTTGTGCGCGTCACGGAGGCCGTCTGGAACAGATGCTGATTTTGCGTTCACGCAAAAGGTCATTTTGAACTCTTATAGAGCCCATGTTACACGAGGTGAAAATGCGAAATTATGGCTGTATACGCAAATAATAAATTGTCCTAAGTAACACTTAAATTGTAGATTTTTCTCTCTACTTTCATTAGGTACGTAGTTAATAATAGCATCAGGGAACAATATTTAATGTAATATTTGGTTTACCTTTACGCAAAAAATGAAGAATGACAAAATCTTACTTTTTCAAAAAATTTGAATACGCTTCACACCATTTTTTGCACATATGAATAACGTAATGTACAATACTACAGGGTTCTGTATGTGCAACGAGGACTGAATCACTATATATATATGAATTCGGTAACTTTAAATATATAGCTATTTGTCTTCCCTTGAGCCCAAATTCATTAATAGCAATTTTCTGCACGGTGAACTTCCAATGTTAATAGTTCAGAAAAAATAATATGTTTGCAGATTAGCCGGGCGGAAATTAGCATATTTCTTACATTTTTCGTAAAAATTTGTCGTATGTTCGTATCATTCAGTAAATCATCAATTGAATTATATTGTTGGAAAGTATGCCAATAAAAAGTTCTCCCTAAAAGAATTATCCAATTAGTCGTTCTCCACTCATAAATGTGTTTATAATTACTTATAATACTTCCTTAAATTTTCTAGCTATAATTGTAGAGTTGTCAGATATCCTATTTTGAGAATTTCAGGTGGCATACATAATTAATTGCCAGTTTCACCGTTTTCGAGATTCATTTTTTGTTGAGTGATCAGTCGGAAATGTAATGCGAAACCTGAGTATAATAATGTGTAGGTTAAATACATTAAGCTACGAAATATTTATCGTCTACCGCGGTTTAAAAGAAGCGGCACTAGTAACGAAAATGCAATTTTGCCTGTGGGTTCCGAAAAGTTTAGGAATGTGATTAGTTGACGGGCCGTGAATTCCACACTGGAATTCACGGGGTGTGTAATCGGCCTCATTCGTCGACTAAATATACAGCGGGCATTCGTATTAAATGGTTGAAGAGAAAACTAATTTGCGATTCAATAATTTTGAACATCAAATGTTCAAGAGTATATACATCTTAATTTGTGAAGTAAATCTTACGTTGCTGTTCGAGTATGACTTTTATGAAACAGGAGAGGATCGTCTTGGATATTTATAATAATCCCTCAAGGTAAGAAGGGTGAAATATAAGATCCATAGTTCAAATTACAAACATCAAATTCAACTTTCCTGTAAATTTTCAACTAACTTTAATACTAATCATGACACAGATGACATTAAATTTTTGTTTCCTTTGCCTGGGAATACGAAAAAGCAAAACTAATTCTTTATCTTTTAATTGGAAGATGATATTTTACGATGCACACTCTTGTATAAAATATAATAATAGTACAAAATTTCGTTATTAACAAAAAATATTACAATTAACGTTTAGTACGTCGTAATGTAATCCAGTTTTGTGCATCAAGGATTTCGAACTCCGAACCTCAGATGAACAAAGAAACTCAAAGAAAACGACGACGTATAGTGTTTTATACGTTCCCAGACTTTTATACTTCCGAGACAGAATTGAAAACCACAGGGAATAACCATTTCGACGGCAGTGATGACTTCAGGCCTCTTCCACAAGGAAATGCATCCGTAACGCCGGCGGCTGAATGTTCGATTTCGATTTCGCAGCACCCGTTCTCGTTCACGGTTCGAATTAAAAACTCTTCTCATGTAAGGTAATAGAGCATGCATGAGTAATCCTCTCGGATTGAAGCGGGGGCCCGCAGCTGGAGCGGCATGGCGGGGCGCAGCGTGGCGCGGGCTTGGCACCGGGCATGCTCGCGCTTCTGCCTCTGCCGCCCACGCACCGATAGCTTTCATCACCGATCCTCCAGCCCTCCCGCCGCGCCGCTGCCGACGGAACAAGCGCGTGGGAGAGAGCGGAGAGGTTTGCGTACGCGGTTTCAAAGACAAAAGTCTTCCAAGGAATATTACAATAACGGGGACTCAATAACAGTATGTTCAAGGCGTTAAACACTTAATCGGTACAAAGTGAAGAGATAATAACATTTACAAAAATAAAATGTTTGCACGAAGTATTTTTGTCGTTTGTTAAATAACATATTCACTTTGGTAATCGTGAAGTAAAAATGTATTGAAAGTGCACACCTGAATAAGGCAATTCAATATGGAATTTCGTAAATGTCACTTTTCTGTACTCAATGTTTAGTTACTTTTCTCGTGTTTGTTTCATTTATCTTCCTATTGCTTCCTACCGTCGATCTTTATCTCTTCTTTTTGACTCTATTATCACTCATTTTCCCCATAGTTCTTCTCCGTCTTCCTTCCTTCCCCATTTCCTGATTTGTTCGCATTGATATGTCTTTTCTACTTCTCCGTACAGAATGTTACGTCTCATTTCCGTTTTGTTTGTGCGTACGTTATCTTCCTGCGCTCGCACTTTCCTTTCGACTGGGTCATTTCTCCTCCGTTCTTTCTCTCCCTGTTTCAACGTGCCAGCTTCCGGTCGGCTCCGCACCTGGCCTCCGCCTCTCCATCCGTCTCCCCCCCCCCGCCTACGCTTCGGCCTGCCGTCCCGTTCCCCGTGCCCGCCGCACGCCTCGCCAGCTTTTCCGTTCGCCCGCATGGCCGCTGCCGCCGCCGCTGCCACAGCACCCAGCACCAGCCGCCCGTGTGCATGCTAGAGCTGGCAGCCGTCGATTGACGCTGCCAATACGATTGACCCCTCCGGCGAAACACATGGCTGCGCCCCGTGCAATTGACTACCGATTACACGCCCGTCAGCCTGGATTGGAGATCGGTATATTTTTTTTCAATTTTCCGCAAGAGAACGATACACACTCCATTACGTAAAATCTCTCTCGCCCAATGTTTTATTTATATACATTTATGTACTTTAGAACACAGGTGTGCACACAAAGATATGAAATTCAATAACTTGCCGAAAATGTTTCGAGATTCTTCATTTTTTCTCGTTTATACACTGCAGAGTCACATGCGTTGCGAATATATCTAATTTTACCATTTTTAATCATTATATGTTGTATACGTGGTCTTCGTCGCTAAGACTCGCCAGGGGCTACTGCCGCGCCCAAGACAATGGGCGGAAGACCCTCAGGCTTTTTCGGACTCACCGCGAAGCCACAGACAATGCCCTGCTCAACCGCAAGGTACACAGAAGGATTTCCGCTGAAGTGGGTAGATATAGGAATATCCATTTGACACTCCACACGAAAATTAAGGTGATCACGAGACACCGAGAGACTAATAGACTAATTTTTAGAGACTAATAGGCGACCTCACCACAAATCTTAAATCATCCAATCAAAATAAGAGCAAACTCTCAGGAAATGTGAGACATAGAATTTATGCTCTTCAACTTTCAAAAGGAACTTCTCTAAAAGTTGGCCCGACTCAGCAGCGTCTGCGCTTTACTTGCTGCGCATGATGTGAACATGTACAGCTACAAGTTCTTCGAAGATTTTGAAGTGTACAAATGAACCTTTCTCTTTACAGCGGACCGGATCGTATCCGGCACTCAAGTACACTGCATTAGTGTAAAACCATTCTATTAAATACTCCATCGAAGTTATTCTTGCGATATTCCACACTAAAAAGGACTCGCTTGATGAATGAGCGTGTGATGATGCGTCTGTGAGTGTGGCAGTGGCTCCACGACTGATGGCAGCAAAGAACAAGGGCGTCCGTCTACTTGCTGCCCCGGCACCGCACGAATGAACTAATTTACTAATATTGTCACTTATAAGAAGTTCCCAAAGAATTAAAATCTATCATGTTCAGTAATTTTTAGGACGTTGCGCTATGATGCAGAACGCACGGCATTATCTATATTTTCTTCTAGTTAGATAACATACAATGATACAATACTACTATGATAAAATTGAATATATTATTTTAATTTATAAAGTGGCCACTATCCACTTTTCACTGTATACTGTATTTTTGTAAATGTAAGTTTGTATTATGCAATATTCTGATTTAGCCATATTGAAACAATATTTTTATTTTTCAGTTCTAAATATCAGTGAGGTGAAAGCAAACATCAAAGAAGGTGACATAAACTACCAATATTTATCGTTATTAGAAATATATTTCACTGTTCAAAATAGTTTGCTTTTGATAAATGCACTTTTTAAAAATTTTTTACATTCAGCCACGATTATAAAATCGCATTAGTTTGTTTGGTAGAAAGAAACAGTTTACGTCTGTAGTACGTTGATGAAATAAAGTTCACCGCATCTGTCTTTTCCCATTCGACATTGCTTTTCCGAGAACAAAATTGTCGGATACATCCTGTGATGATAGTATAAAAGCAAAGGTAGTACATTATCGCGACTTCTGAGCCCGAGTGCTTGTCAATTTGAGGTATTCTTCCGCCGATAGACCTAAAAGAATCATTGAGTAAAGTAATTCGTTAGGTCAGCATTAGGAAACAATTCATATTTGGTTTTGACAACTTCTTTATATATCCAAAATATTTTTGTTAGAGTAGTAAATGTGTAATCTTTGCTTGGTTGAAGTTTCAAACTTTCTAGTACACTGTTAGTCGTAATAAAACGTATATTGAAGGGTAAGGCCAAAATATTTATTAGTTATATTATAATGATAATTATATATCATTTTTCTGTATATTAACGGGGTATAATAGAAAGTTGTATAATATTGAAAAATTGTGTTTTGTTTGCTTAAGTATATTGAATTCTCAGAAAGGACAGCAAAAAGGATTCCATAGTATAATTTTGCTTGGCCTTTTCGATTGCGTGACATTTCCGAAAGAAAAGTGAAATGAATACCTGAAGGACTATTTCCGCAGCTCTCAAGAATCCAACTTGAACCACTCCAAGAAAGAC
>BOPP01000004.1:22002448-22017135 GCA_017312745.1 Gryllus bimaculatus | reverse complement strand
CGAGATGGGGAGGGGCGGGGCGTAGGGAGCTTTCGAGGGTGTGAACAGCGATACGGTTTCCCGTCTGGATAGCGGTTCTTGCGAAAGTTGCGAAATGTAGAAGAAAATATGAACTTCTAGTTGCAGCGTGTGAAAGAATCGTGCAATCAGACTGGATGTGGGTCTTGAGTTTGTTGCCTACGTGGTATCTGCTATTAATGTTCTTCAACACTGTTAATAAAATAGAGATTTATTAAAACATTTGGAACTTGTATATGAATATTTCGCAAATATATTTTACATAGTTTAGGACATATTTTTTCTGACAGTCTTACAGATCAATTACATTGTGTCCGCATTGTATTTGTGGAATGGATTCAACCAGAGGCGCATTCAGAATTTTTGTCTGCATGAACTGGGCATAAAGTACAGCCAACTTCTTACGTTACGTTACGTTGTAAAGTACAGTCATCTATTCTTCTATAGATTTTTTCCTTTATGCTGAATATAAAATGTAATTTAATTTTTTGACGTAGAATTAATATTCTTAACGTAAAAAATTGATATAGTGAATGACATTCTTTAACATAGAACATTAGTAAAGATTTTTTTAATATATGTAATTGCGTTCTGAAGACGTGAATCTTCTGAGGGAGGTAAAATGCGCAGTGTGGCTTTTGTGTGCAAGCAGTGGCAGAAAAGTTAACGGGTGTCCTATTAACGTCTTAATAAACAAAGTATTTCAAATATAATGATAATAATAAAAATAGTAATAAGTATATTAACATTATTGAATAGGATAATCTGCGGCTCTCAGAGAAATTACTGTTTTAATTCAAACGTAAGTAGAAACAATGTTCATTTTCACGGACAATGTTATTATTATGTAATTTCTGGAAGTATTTGAAACACTAATTATATTTATTCCGAAATTCCAAATTGCTGAAATTAATAATACGCAACATACTTTCTCTTTCTGAGAGGAAGTAAGGGTAAGCAAATTAAAAACGTATTACATTTCGTAAATATTCATTTTTGGCGAACACATTTTAAGTGGTCGGAAATTATTTCAGGAATTATAATTAATCTCCATTTAAGAACGTTTGATAAGGCCCTGCGAGATGACGTTTTAAAAGGAGCAGTTCCAGAATTGCCCGCCACAAAGTGACCTCCCGCGCGCTGTCGGCGCTCCCACGAAAAGAAGCCAGCCAACGCTTCAGCAGAAGAGGCGATAACGGAAGGGGAGTGGAAGAGGCGAGCGCTCGCGCGTATCAGGGGCCGTGGGCGACGGCTTCGCGTTCGCTGGCGCTCACTTGCCCGAGCCCGCGCCTTCGCCCGCTACCTCGCCGGCGCCCTCGCCAGCGCCCTTGCCAGCGCCCTTGCCCTCGCCCTCGTCACGCCCTGGCCCACGCCCGCGCCCTCGCCCTCACCCTCGCCCTCGCCCTCGCCCTCGCCCTCGCCCTCGCTCTCGCCCTCGCCCTCGCCCGCGCCTGCGCCCTCTCCCGCGCCCGCCGCCTAAGATTTCGCCGCGGGGCGAAGTTGCACGCTGATAACATGGGCGTTGCGCCCCAACGGCCCGCTCCTCCCACCGCTCTACCGCTCCTCACACCACACACCGCCGCCGCCCGTCCCGTCCCCTTGCGAGTACGTTGTTGCCGCTCCCGACGCTCCCCTGGACAGGCTCCCGGCCCAGTGCTGCTGTTTCTGCAGGGTCGCTGACCGGAGTTCCTAGGGTTAGAGTCCCGACCGTAGGCGATATTCCACTGTAGCTGCAGAGCTAATTCCTATTTTATGACTGTCAAGAAGAACATTATAACGGTCGAGTGTTCTGAAGAGTGGTTTTCTATGGTTTTTCCTATCAGTACCAAGGAGATGGCGGATCTGTAGCTTAACAAATTGAGGCACGAACGAGGTACGTGATCATTCCTTCCCCATCTCTATCCCATCTTGCCTCACCTTTCATATACACCCGATAAAATGCATTACTCACCTACACATGTCAGAAGACCAGTCAACAACTTAGAGCTAGAAAGGCCGGTGCTCCGCTGGAGGAGATATCTCGTAGAGGAAAACCCCGCTAACTGATGTGTACGTTGGCGCTGGATTTTATGTCCCAACGGGGCAGGGAACATCTTCACCAACCTGGGAATAACATGCATTAAAGTTGTGGATCTAATGATCGTAGTAGTTGACTCCCATCTAGAAACACTAAACAAACAATTAATTTACTCCTCTTCCTTCAACCTGCGCACCCTCCTTCCCCTTCCGCCTTCCTTCCTCCTCTGGCACTCTTCACCGACTTCACCGCACCGGTCTGTCTTCAGCACCGTCCCGTTTCCTCCTCACTCATCCCAGAGCCGCCAGCAGTTCCCTCTGCCTTCACCCACTCCCTCCGCGCTCGACTCCCTCCCGCGCCGTCTCCTCCGCAGCTGGAGGCGACGCCGCGCGACTGCACAGAGCTCGCCGTGGCTCACAAGCGAATAAAGTACACACGCGGAATAAAAACACACCCGCCGCACACGTCATGCAGAGGGCGTCCGCAGAGATGCCGGCGGCGGTGCGGCGGCGGCGGCGGCCGAGTGCGAATGGCGCCGCGGGGGAGGGGGAAGGAGGCGTTGGGCAACGGGGGGAGGGGGAGGGCGAGGAGGGTGATCCCTCGCCGCCAATTGATTTGCGCGATGGGCGAGATTGATTTGTAAAATTTCTTGGCACGCGGTAATGACGACGGCGGAAAAAGAAACGACTCCGCCTGGAAATTTATGGCCTCGACGAGCGCTGTGGGAGTTCCAAAGCCACTGGGAGTGAGACTGGACGTGGACTGGGGACGGAACAGTGGAATGAGGAGTGACGGCAGAGTAAAAGAATAAATGAATGCGAATTTGGAATAAATAAATGGGAAAATTAGATGAAACGTAAGAGAAAAAACAAATTCGTAAAAGAAAAGAAGAGGAAATAATGTTAATGAATACACATTTATAAGACAATTATCAATTGTGAAGATATATTGATGACAAGAGAATAAGTCGAGTTACATTGTGTATAAGAATTGCTAAACAATGATAATATGCATTAAAAAACTAAAAGGATTTTAAAATTAATTACAACTATTGGCCTGCAGCAGCAACCACGTTGCTGTTGAATATAACCACATAAAATGTTTTTCCCCAAAGTATAACACACTAATCAAGAATAACAAATAAAATAAATCACTCTCATATTTCATTACAACATAATAAATATCTTAACAGCAACAGTATTCACTAATGCTGCAGTAACATTTTATAGTTTAAATGGATTTTCAGACCAACAGTTCTTTACATTCGTAGAATGTCAAAAAAGTTGCAGTGCAATAAGACAACACGTGAATTACAAATATTAGTTGGAGAGCTGCCTTTTTCTTTGAACCTTGTTGTCGCATGACGTCATCTGTGTCATAAAGAGTGACGCTCTGAATGTGAGAATTCTGTCGGCATCGCAGAATGTTAATCGGAATAACGCAATCAAATAATTTTATTTTTGATTCAAAATTGAAACGTTTTTTTCCTTAGTTCCCGAGTACCTAATATAAAATCACAGACAATTCTCACATTGGTGGAGACTGCATAGTATTCTTCTAATTTCTGTGCGCATTGGAAATTAGAAACATAGATACAAGAAACAAAAAATCAACACTGTCCAGGAAGATGGGCAATTGTGAACCAGTGAACTTGGAAATTTCCTAGTATACTCTGAGCTGAAAAATAACACTTTGAGGTGACACGAGAGGACAGGCCCATGAATCGGAAGTTCATAGGAATGAATTCAACACTCGGCTTTTTTACTTCAGTATGTCTACAAGCAAGACATATTTGAGCCCTGTTAATAAGCTGTTGTATGGTGAGAACTACATTTTACATAAGATCCACAAATCTTTCAATCTTGTGATTCCTTGAATAAATTATGCACATGAAAAAACAGACAATTTTTTGATGTTGATCAATAATTTGTAATGATTATTTTTATAAAATTTCTGTTATGCTTGTAAATACACTTGCACACATTACTCTGCATTTAGAAGAAATTTAACATATCGTATTACAATCAAATGTAGAGATCGGCCAAGAAAATCCAGTAGTACATGTATCTCATTTATTGCAAAAAGTTGACCTCTCTGCTTTTCACTGAGTACAGAAATCGCTTTTTTGTACTTTATATTGATGCTATAAGTTTGGGGCTAATTTTTTTTTAACTTTGTTGAGTTTTGGATATATCGATTAATTATAAGTTTGCGGCTCAACTTAAATAATAAATATTATTATTGTGAGTAGTTCATTTAAACACAGAATACAAGGCTTATATTTGGAATTTTCTATTGGTGTTTCGTCTCCCCTCTGCGTGAAGGTGCAAACGAATACTTTACATTCCTGAAGCCTAAAGAGCACACTGTATAACAGAGCTCTGATGGAAATAGTATTGTTAACAATGCCAGGTGATGGAGTGCGAGCTTTGTCGCCGAATAGAGCGGCTTACAGAGCGAGGAGCGCGGTGCGTGGAGTGACGAAGGGCGCGGGGCAGCGGAGTGCAGTGGAGCGTGGAGAGGCGAGGCGTGACGGGGAGGGATGGTCGGGTCCAAGTGGAGTGGAACGCTGTGGTGGGTACCGGCTGACGAGCAGCGGGCCGGGGTTCGGCTCTGCGGGGGGGCAGCGGCGCCGCCACCGGGTCGCCTGGAGCGGTCACGGCCCGGAAGCACGGCGCGGGGCCGAGAGGCGGCGAGGATGGGTGAGGCCGGCGTTCTTGCGTGGCGGGGTTGGTGCGGGTCGCCGGTGGAGCGCGGTCGTGCGTGTCGGTGCCGATGCGGGCATGCCCGGACCGCGAAGGCAACATGTGACGGAGAAGGATAGCAGCCGAGCGCCTGTGCATACCCAGCGCATGCCGCCCGCCAGCGGAACACGTATCCGATTCACCATCCAGCGCACGTATACGGCCTGTCCGTTCTTATGCCGGCACAATTAAAAGGAAACATAAAACGGACCGGTTTGCGTTGACTGCGTATGCATGAGTAAACGCAAATTAGAGAGGTTTGTTGCTCGACAAACTCCACGTGGCGGCCTGAAAGACGCAATTAAACTCATTGGGAAACACAGGCGCGCAGCTAATATGAGCTCGTTTAATTATGCATAAGCAACATAGAGATATATTGGAGCGTGCGCGGGATTACTCCGTAGCGAAGAGCGAGGGAAAGCACGAGGCACCCCTGCAGCCCCTCCTCGCCTCTTCCCGACGTGCACGCGCCCGCCCACCCGCCCTCCCGCCTCTCTCGGCCCGCGCCGCGCGTCCAGCCCTTCCTGCTCGCCGGTGTCAATTTCACACACCTTCCTTTCGCCGTGAGCGCCCGCTGCCCCTGCATTGCCACTGGACGGTGCACCTCCTCTCCCTCCCCTCCCCATCCATCCCCACCGCAACCCTCTCTTGACCGACCCTCCCTCCCCTCTTCGCTCACAACTCCCTTTTGCCTTTACATAGTTAAGTCCGTTCCACTCTAGTCTATTCCATTACGCTGCGCCCATCTCTGCCACAACCTCAGATATGTATGCCACGCCCCTCTGACCAGCTGGGGCGTTCTCGTTCTCTCTCCTGCTTCCAGCTTCCTCTCTCTGCCTTTGCCCGCCTGTGTGCCTGCCCGGCGCACCCATCACGGCTGTAAAATACTGCTTCTCTAAAGAAGCTCTTGGTGTCACGTTAAACTTGTTTGCGGAAGTTATGATTTAATTTATAGCTACTTTCCATTTTCATATTTTCAAATAAAACTGTACTAATTGCCAAAACCAAATAATTGTGATATGTTATCAAGGAAACATTCAGAATATTACAATTTACAATGCAGCGATGTACATAAATTATTCAGCATCCTTCTCAATATCGTTAAAGCATTTTCCTAATTATTGTGATGACAATATGTAAAAATTTGTTAAATGATTTTGAATATCAAGATTTCTAAAATTTAATTTAAAATCTTCCTTAAACCACTGATAAAAATATTTATGGAGGTTGAAAAGATGTAAATGTGCAATAATTTTTAAATAAAAATAATGTAATTTGATCAAATCAAAGAGTAATTAATACATTAAATATTTTCAAGAGATCATTCTAAGAATATCTACAATTTCATTTGGACTGATTGTTCTAGAAACAAACTTTGTACAATCAAATTAATGAAATTAACTCCAAGAACGGAAGTAAAATAATCGTAAAATATAATAGTTGAAGGAAGATGCCGAACAAATTTTCAACATTTCCAATTTGTGGAAAATTTGAAGAGTTGGAAGAATATGAGACCTGTGTTTTTTAAGGATCCTTTTTTCTACATAACATTTGGAGAAATTTTTGAGAAAAGTTTGGTAATGTTGCAACTTCATGTAGATTACAAGCACTGATCAAAATATCCGTTTCAAATTCGCAGGGCCTCGAGTTCGGCCAGATAAATCTGGAAATTTCAACTAGGGAAAAAATCGCCTGAATGATTTAGCAGCCAGCGTTGATACAGATGGACGGACTGACGGAGATACAAACAAACATCTCGCTGTCAACCAACTTTTCGGTATCGAGGACGGACAAAATGTGAATTCTGACTACACATCGTGTTAGAAAAAGCAGTTTACTGCATACGGGAACAATATTTATCCAATTTTCGGATATCAGAGCCTCACAATATGAGATTTTCTGTCGAACATCCGCCGACTTTTGCCGCGACTTGGCAATACTTTCCCTTTACCACGTAAGGACATAGTATGGGAGAAAGAAAAAGGAATCTTGCAAGGAAAGGATAGTGGAAGTAATATGATCTTAATCCTTAAAATAATTACTGCATGAATATACTCCCCTTTATTTCCCTCGTGATCTCCATATTTCGTATTCAAACACAATATCATCTCTTTCTGTTAAGTTGTAGACGTACATTTGTATTCCATAGTCTGCCCGCAATTGTTCTATCTAGTTTAGGACGTTGGTTTATGCAAAATCATTTATTCATATTCATCAATCGGCTTGGAATTATAATAAATACAATAATCGTAGTTATATTTGCCTTATGTCTCTTTATGTTAAAAAATAATCCTCATATATTGAAAACAAAATATTCTTTCTGAAATCGAAATCCTTTAAAAGTTATAACATCGAACGATCATTTTATTCGTGCATTGAAAAAATCACAGCCATGTAGCAAAGCAGGCAGCAAAATGTTTCATTAAATAATGTGCAGATTCATGATTGGGACTTGTGTTAGTACGACGGTACTTTGAAGCTGCTGTGATGTTCCTGTAAAGCTACCAGGGATTCAGCGAAGGCTGAAAAATTAATGCAACAAGGGATTAAAATCAACAGTTATTTGCGTAAACCAATGACTGAGATCCTGGGTGTAACGAAGTACAGCAAACATCCATCGGAGCCTTTTACGATTTTAGTTGGTACACTCCCTCCCCCCTATTTCCTAAAAAAAAACAAAAAAAAAACACGTAATTCCACAAAGCCATTAGTGGATGTATTCCTCAGTACTTTACCGTTGAAATGTGTCCAACTGACTCACGTGCACATACGAGGGCATTGAGCTCTTATTCAGCCAGCATACACAGAGAAATTATTATTAAGAAAAAATACGGAAAAAATGAAAAATACAAAAAACATTTCTTGTGATATCTTATCACCACACGATATCTACAAAATATGGCTCCTTGACCTGAAAAAACACTATTTTTAGACATTCCTCTTTCGTTTGATAGTCATTATATTTTGAATAGCATGACAACCCGTCCTACAGCATTGGTCTAATGCTGGTATATTTGAACATTTAATTTAGATTTAGTCAGACCGTGACAAGTGCTCTTGTCACGTATGGACCAATGCATTTTTATACAGTATTTTTTGAGTAAAGACAATGACAGGGAGTTATCCTGTTTAAACCAAATTTCAGTTGAATGTTAATGTCAATGTTTGCATGAATCATCTCTACTTGAATAACGGTAGATATGTACCAGTTAATTGAAATAATATTATCCGGTTGTAACTCACCCAGAATTTGGGTTTATTCAGTTTAAATGTTCACTAAAGGATCAATGACATTTCAGATTATACGATATAAACAGAAGAGGACGAGTGACTGAAAATTATCTGTTTGCGTATTCATTTACCTGTATTGTTTACGTAGTTTTAGAAATATATTTTTCTAAATATTTTTTTTGCCAGGCAGATGGAATATTTCTTCCGCCAATAGGGAGTAAAAGTCGTACAAATTAAGAATAATAGTTACATTTTCTTTATTTCTTTATCTAAATACGTTAATTCGATGAGATGAAAACTCCATTTGTTTCCAACTTAATTACAAAAATTAATTTGGCCTACATTTTTTTATCTAGACAAATTTTTAAAAAAATTGAACGTAATAAACGAAGCTGATATAGATTATGATTGATCCAAAAGAATTTACAGAAAGAGGGATGAAAATGACCCTATGGATCGCGTATTGAATAGCATTCAAATGGAACCGTAATCATATATTTTCTCACTTTTGTTGAAGTCAAATGTGATTTCTTCAGAAAAAATGTAGCTTATGTTTAATTTATCATGGTTACATGTTTTGGACTTTGATTTAGAGTAACCTTCCACAAATATGGCAGATCATTGATGTTAAATGCATATAGAAACAGAGTCAATTAATCAACTGATCACTAATCAACTGTTGACTCTGTATGTTCATTTGTTTTTAACAACAAGTATTGCCATTTATATATACGTGTACTCTTAATTTGATGTCCAAAACATGCAATCATGCTAAATTAATCGCATAAATGTTCTGTGAATAGGTCAAATTGAATTTGATGAAATGTTAGAAAATATACGATTACAATTCCATATGAATGCTGGATGTTCAATACTCGATTCATAAGGTAATTTTCATCGCACCTAGTGCAGCTAAATGAAAAAATCTTAACTCTTTTTGTATCTAGCGTTAATTCATTTCATACCTCCAAAATTCACATACAATACATGTACATTATTTTACACCTTGTCATATGACATTAAAGGATTAAATTCGATAAAACATTTCCAAATAAAATCCTTTCTGCTGTACAACAGTTTCTATAGAGAGAGTATACTGAGCATACAAAAGAAAAGTAATATTAATTGTAACAACAACATTTAATGTATCATTTAACATTTGAATTGTATAATTCTAAAGAACCTGTAACAAGTATTGCACTTCTCCTTCTTGAGTCAATGACCCCTATCTCGATCAAGTTTGTGTCCAGCTTCCCTCATCGTTGAACAATTACTGAAATTGCTTCTGGATATAAATGTAACTCTGAATTAACTTCTCCATATAGTACGTCACACACCCATTGTAACTGTTTTTGGCGTAAATAAATAAAAAATGAATAAATCTTCTATTTATTTTGCACCAATTTAATGAATGAATATTGCAGAGGTTAATCTTCCATGTGTAAAGTTATTACTAATGCGAAGTTTTTCAAAGTCAACTGGAATATTTATATTATTATTAGATGTATTACAATTTAATCAAATCATTTTTAATATTACGAATAATTCGAAAAATGATTGTGAAGAGATGAAAAGTTATTAACCTATTGAATGCATGTTGTAAATTCTTATCATACATTTTTTTATCACAAACTTAATATAGAAGAGTGTTCGCGAGTATTAAAATGTCTTCACTAAAAAACACAAAAGAGATCTCACCCGCTACAAAAGAGCGAAGTGTGTTGATGCATTTAGAGATGGCAGAATGACACTTTCGTATCTTCTTTTGTGCAATCGTAACGCGAAAATCTTTATTGAAATCGAATTTTACTCGTGTCTGCCTCGTAAATAAGGCAGTTTCGCTTTCGCGGGTAGCAAACGCGGCGCGAAGGAGACGGGCGGTGCGGGCGGAGGAATAAAGTTGATGTAACACACCTTCTGCTCTCATCTCCGAACGAAGAAAGGACGCCAACAATATGATCTGGGAAAACGGCCTGTCATTCACCGCATTTCGGATTTCGCGGTAGCGGTGTGGTGATGAAGGGAGGGGACTGAAGGCGAAAGGAAAGGAGAGGAGACTGGAGACGGTGATGGAGTTGAAGCTATTAAGTTCTGTCACGGTGGTGTAGTGGAAGTGGCATGACTGGTGTAGGGTTAAAGTACAATAGTGCGACACTGAGAAGACGATGAAACTGACGGAGGATTGATATGTTGAGGTCGTTCAAGTGGAGGTGAAAGCAATGAAAACGCGTGGATTCGATTACATGTACTTCTCACGTTAGAGTTAGTGGAAGCCTAGTAAGAGAAACAGCCGGCTCAAGACGGCGAGTAGCTCAGATGCTTTTAGCCAGAGAGACAGGGGCAACTAACAGGCAGCTCTAGGCGGCCGTGGAAGTGACGATGGCAAGAGGTATCAGCGGGAGGCCGGCTCCAACCGACCCGAGATGTCGACACCCTCGCAAACGCCGGGGACGATTATCTGGGTCTTGCACGCGTTTCATGGGCTCGGATTGAAGTGTATATTCACACACGCTAAAGGGCTTGATTAAATCCGTTTTATGATGTGTTTTATCACTGAGATCATGAAAGTAGAAGCGGGCTCGGGCGAGAAGATCGCGGAGTGGAAACGAGTGACGAAGGGACGGACAGAGGGAAACCAAAGTGGCAACGGCAACGGCAACGGCGGAGAAAGACGCAAGGAAGAAAGCGGCCGCGGTGGTGATGGAGGGAAAGCGAGCTGGCAAAAGTGTCGCCTACCGAGTTCGTGCTCGAGGTGACGACAATTATCGCCGACGCCGGGGCTGGCTATCATGAGGCCGGGCGTGGCGGGCGGAGTGACGGCGACGGGGCCGGGACAGCCCGCTGTCGTCGGTCTCGAGCGAGCGGGAAGGACGCAAGGAGCAAGAAGCCGGAGCGTCTCGGCGTCGGACGCCGCGCGGGGGGTGAAGACGTCAAGGAGCGCGGCCGCGCCGCGTTACCCCCCTCCTCGCGCCCCGTTTGGCAACTGAGCGCCGCCTCCCCTCCCCCCTCCCCGGCCTTGGCCGCCGCCTGGGCCGCCGCCTCGCCGAGCGCCGATATTGCCAGGAGCAGGTGCAGTCGCCGTCGCGACCCCCGGAAGGCGCGCCGCCCCCGCTGCTCCCTTCAGCTGCCGCGCCGCCGCGTCACACACCTCCCCCCCCCTTGCACGTCTCACCTCGCACCGCGCGCGCCCACGCTGCTGATGCGTCATTGGAGGCGCTACGCTGTGTTATGCGAACACGTGCGCCTCACGCGACGAAGTGCTTGTTATTTCGTGAAGAATCTCGCTAGTGTTTAAATGCAAAGCATGATTTTGGTATCTATCTCATTTTGGGTCGTGAGAGTTTTATTCATTTACTTTATTACCCTTTCTCTATTTGTTGCACTACCATATTTTTATTTTCCTTTGCAATTATCCTCATATTAGCCATGCTATTGTCGCTATGTTGCTTGCTTTATTCTTTCCCCATTTATTCTCTAATGGAAGTTCCAACCATTCGACTATATTTTTTCTAGAGTAATTACTTTCTTCTCGAGAAAAAAAGGCCAATTTCCAGTTTATAGAAGACTCATTTCTATGTGTCACTGTCATTGCTTCCATGAACGTCCATTCCCCGACAAATTCGCCTCATTCCCCTTTCCCTCTTCCTTTCTTTTCCACTCTGCAGAGTCCTTGCGTCTATCTTACATCTTACTTTACGTGTATTGTCTCTCAGTTTTCGCAAAACGCTAGCTCTCAGCAGGACGAACGACGACAAAACGATAGGTCGTTTCGTGGAGTTTCCTATGCCGACGGCAGATGACAAACTGCTCACTCGGATCCATTTGCAAATGCGAGAGGTTCGTAGGTGCAGGAGACGCGATAAATCTGCCACAAGTTGTGACGCCGCCCCACAATGAAGTGTTGTTTACTGCCGAGACATGAGCCATTTTCAGATAACCTTCTGTTCGTGCACCTTTCCCCTCGCGCGGTCGGCGCTCGTAAGCGGTTTACGTCGGCGAGCGCGATTGGTTACAACAGCGGCGGGGCGGCCGGGGGCTTCGGTTTCCAAGCAGTGCCGCGTGTGTTCTCACACGGAGACGGATGCTCCCTCAGGCCCTGTGCTGCATCAGCTCTTCCCTTTAGACATGTTCGTATCTCTTAACCGAACGGTTCGGTTGGTTTACGAGCCGCACAGTTCGTAGAAACATAATCCAAATTCACAAAAAATCCATTATATATTATTGGAGGGTTATTTATTTACAATGATGTTCAAATGCAAAGAATTGTAGATTAATAGAATCATAATATCACGATGTAGTAATCTCACATTATAATGCGTAGTAGAATCACATATATGGTGTATACGATAATTTAAATTAACAATTAAAGTCGATGGTTGGCTCGTATATTTCTGTGAAAAGAAGTGCTGCGTTCCAAGGAAGTGTATCATGGTTTTACATTGAAATTTTCCAGCCGTTTGAAGACCACGAATAAAATCGTTGTTTTATTATTGGTTTCAATATTAAAATATTACTGGTTCTATTTATTTTATTGTTGCAGGTAAAAAAATTACTCTCAGTTATTGTTTCTGTCAGTTGAGTTTTCTGAATAAAATCATGATTGCTAAAATTAAAATATCAATGTGGTCATTTTCTTTGCCCATTGAATAATTTACTTTATTGTTTCTTCAGTGTACATCTGATTAAATATATCAACATTTGTCGAATAAAACGAAAATGAAATGTGCCACTAAACTTACTGCAGTGACGTTATTTGTACGAGTAATTTCTTTTCCGCGTATTTACAATATACGGGCTATTTAGGTTTTTGAAAAATTTCGGAGATTTCTGGTCGCTCTTATGTTTTCACCACATATGTGTATTTTAAATTATACAAGGGTTTCATTCAATCTACGAAAGGTGACACTGGAGGTACTTGCAAGTTGTTGGTTAATTTGATATGAATATTTTAATTTAAAAATAAGGGAGATGTGCGTTTGGCAAAGGCATGTAATGGAATTCAGTAAAGGTGTAGACGTTGAATGTGTCGTAACCATTTTTATCCTTTTCTTCCTCTACATTTGTTAATTTTCTGAGACCAATCTGTTATTATATTTACGTATGTTATCATCGTTTACACATGGTCTGATAATTTGTTAACATAATTCAGACTACAATATATTGTTGTTCTAAATTATTGACATTGAACATTATTATTTCATTATTTGACATTTGTGTGAACTTGTTATAGCATGGCTGAAGAGAATACCATACGTATTTTACAACTAATTAAACATTCAAAATTAATGACGAATTTAAGCGAAAGGTCATTCTAAAACGAACGGTGATGTTCCTAACTGTGCATTTGAAGTCATTTTCCAGTTATTTCAAATACGACATTTCTAATTAATTTGATTGGACAAATATGAAACGACAATACAGACGGTGGAAATACCACATACTGACTTAGTTTGTCGCTTCAGGCGGGAATTTTCATGTTCAAAAAATACTTATGCTATCCAAGTTAATTATAAAATGAAATTGTAAAAATAATTCTTCTTTCTCTCTCACCTATTTTCAGGAATAGAATAGTTATGCGATAAAGTATCGATAGAAACACTTTATTAAGAAGTGTAGGTTTCATTACAAAATTAGAATTATTTACCGCCAATCTGATGAATAATTTCGTAACTACAAGTATTTATGGTATGCAGAAAATGCGGTGTAATAATTCACAGAGAATGTTCATTGAAGGTACCTTAAAATTTCCTCCAAAATATGTTTTTTTTTCTAAATTCACCAAAAATATTCCAGGGTAGGGTGGCTAAGAATAGTGTCAATCGATCGTTTTGTCGACAGTAATCGAATAAGCTGTTGATTGCTTCTCTAGATCCCTTAAATTCTTAGAACGTAGTTTAGATGCTTGAACCTCCTAGAAACCATTTTTGTGAATTCTCATCGAACTTTCTGAATGCTCTCGGCTGTACCAGTTCTGAGATATTTTGAATGGCTTCTCACCTTCAATGGCGGCCAAAAAAGATCTAATCGTAAATAACGGATATACACTTGGGACCTTGCAGGTTATCCGATTACTGTATCTACCCGTAGATGTGGTCTGCAACGTGATGGAGTATTATACATGTTTTAACAGGATCTGTCATAGAGTTTGTAATCGTTGCACCCAATTCACCAGTGCTTGCATAATACAGTTACCTTGTTCAATTGTGGCTTTCTCACAAAACGCATCTTCGAATAGCTGCCTGCAAATCTTTAAATTATTTATTAGATGTGTATGAATGACATACACATATTATTTACGTCTGGGAATTTAAATGAATTGAAATTCATTCATATGTTTCGTTTTCGGGACCAAATTTGTACAACCATTTTCGGCAACATTAATAATTTCTTATTGAAGGTTAAGCGTTTTTCTAAAAATAAAACAGTGAATTTTGGACCAACTCACGCCTTTGTTCCACTAGAAGTTCGCACCATTTCCCAAACGCATTGCGTCCTCGGAAGTGCCGTAACTCGGAACGTTAGCGATCGCTGCCGGCTTAACCCACATCCGACCTTAAGCCGGCGATTAAAAGCGTCTCGGAGGGCGACGCGACCGCACGTCTCCCCGGCGGATTCCTCGCTCACGGCACTTCGCCTTCGCGCGCGCTCCGGCCCTTCCCACCACAACCCCGCCCCCG
>BOPP01000004.1:21955727-21982745 GCA_017312745.1 Gryllus bimaculatus | reverse complement strand
ATATATATATATTATTCTGATCATTTAGCCTCAACAAATCTAGGATGTTTTTATTTTTTACCATATAATTTCTTAATGTTTCATAGATTGGACAGAGCTTTATAATGTGTTCACTTTCCTCGTGATTGAGATTGCATGCCAGACACCTTTCTAGTTTCGATATTTTGTAGGTTTTGTTTTTGAATTTGAAATTTAGAATGTGAGCTTCACATTGTAAGACACCCAAGCCACTTTTATCTCTTATCTATGACCAATTTTAGTCTCTGATCTCTTTATCGCATATTAACTAATCATCGTCAACGCAATCCACCCCAGCCACCTTGAATTGGCTTAAAACACATACATACACATGTATTGTTCGGCGACGAGCCTTGTACTGCTCGTCGAAGTTGTTCCTACTTTGGACTTTATCAATTCATTGTGGGTGATAAGCGAATTAAACGGCGAATTCACGATTAAGCTAAATTCGGGCATTGCCCATAACAGATACATGGAGATATTGAAAGTCCAATTCATACAGAAGCTTTCATAAAAACGAATATTGTTGACTACCATTGAATAGAACTAATATAAAGAGGAGGATTGCATATAATTGCCATCTTGCTTGTAATATGTAAGTACGTGCAAGTGGTGGTTGGTTGTTTTAAACTTCATTGCTGACTCTCATCGACATTTTGGTTGCCAGAAAGAAGTTTGCAAATCCAAAGTCCGCCTGTCTGTAAGTCTGTTTGTCATTCTGTCTATCCGTCCGTGGTCAATACTAGCGCGTAAAATCTACAGAAGATTTTCTTCAAAATTGTCGAGAGATCTGGTTGAACTGACTGGTGTCGCGCTCCCTCAAAGTTGAAAGAACGCATTGAAAGCACGTACACATTACATGGAAATCTAAGGACATTTCCAAAAAATTCTCTAAAACAGCTTGGCCCCAAATTTGTATTTTAAATTTCTTGCTCGAAGAGAGCAATGTTCTCTCATGAAAAAGCACATGTCCTATTTTCGCTGTTACCCGTGAATTTTCAATAATTGGTGAAATTTATATTTGGATCCTCTCCACCATCTCCATCTCTGATGATAAATATTTTTCTTAATGTACTTCTTTAAATTATGTCATATATATTTTTCAAAATATAAGTATTTTTTCGGGTAATTTTGATTGAAGTAAAGGCAATTAAAAAAAATAGAAACAGGATTTTCTTCGTCATCTGCTCCATATTTTTTCTTTCATTTTCTGGTTAAACAGAGTAGCCTGCTTAATAATATGGCATAGGAAATTTTTCATAAGGTGTATTGGAATTTTGAAAGACACAATTTCAAATTTATTCACTTATATTGAAGATAAATATTTCTTATTTCATGCAATTTATTCCTGAATATTAGATTTGTAAATGATTTGAAATACATTATTTTGAAACGATTAATGGGCAATTGTGTAATTTCAAATTTAATTATGGCAAAGGTAATTTTTTCGAGCTGTCAATATTATACCTTTAAATAAATTCATATGCATTTTTTTGACATATGAGTATACATTTTCGAGGGAATTTTCTTATGTATGAGAAAGAATGGTGATTTTATTAAAGCGTTGCATGTTTTTACAAGAATATTAATATGTATATCTTCAATAAAATATTTTTTATTATATTTCATAATAATAATAATAATAATAAAAAAATTAATTATTATGAAGTATTTTTTCTGTCCATTTGCATTTGGTTGCCAGCGTTATCAGGCGAGTTGTGTTGCGAATCGTATACGCCAATCCAATCCAGCTACCAGTGTTTGTTTGGGCACTCTGCGCTGGCGTTTTATTTCAATAGGCAGCAGCGGTCACCGCCATCGCCTCTGCCGCCGTCGCTTTACGTTGTTATTAACTAGCTTTATTTACGGATAAAATACGCGTCGGACATCGTTGTTGCGTGTTTGTACGTGAATACACTGAATTTAATGTCGGAGAGGTATTTTCATTTAAAATTTTGAATTTAAAAAATATAAAGATATGTCATTTTTGCGCTTCGTGACTTAGGAGTTCAAATGTAAGATACAAACTGTTAAATTATCATAATTCGTAACCGCAAGCAACATTACAAGAAAGGTTGTGCTGAGGTAGCACCATTACTTTATGATGGTGTCGTACATCTGCCTGCATGCACAGGAACCAATTTAATAAATGCAAGGCGTGTGTAATAAAAGTGCAGGCGATAATAAATTTAATAAATTACTATAGTAATTTATAATAATTTATAACGCAGGCAATAGTAATTTAATAAATTACTATCGCCTGCACTTTAACCTCGCTGTCAAAACTCTGTTGAGCTGCTACAAAACTTCTTGAGAAGGAAAGAAAGATATAAACCACTGGGTGCGAGATTCAAAGATGGTCGAATATCTGCCATTGAAATCCATAAAGAGTTCACGTGCTGACAAATGTTCAGTCCTGCGTTATCGTGCAACATAATATATTACATAATACTCCACTGCTATAATTTTGTGTCTGTCTCCACAACTTTTTCCAAGCCGATCGCAATTGATGATAAGCCTTTGACGTGGGATTTTAACAGGGACATCTTATTAGTTCCCTAGGACAGGGAAATTGCCTTTTCTGGACGACATTGCCTAGTTTTTGTTCTTCACAGATCCACCATAACGCCAAAATACGGCCACTTGCTGTCTTTCTGTCATAACATGCCACACCCACATTTCGTTCTGATTACAGCACGTACCTGAGACGGTATGAGCGCACTCACCTTTACGTTTGCACTGTGACAAAGCGACTGCTTCCCTGCAGCTACGATCGCACCAAGTTACTGCCCCTCCCCCCTTGACGTGCGAGCACATTCTTTGCGGTTCGACACCGGCGCCTCACACGGACACATTCGGAACAAACTTTTCTGACACGTTTCGTAGTATTGAACATTTTACAAAAAGAAATACTTTGAAAAAGTAATTAATGTAAAAACGCCTAGTTAAAACATAATTTTTTAAGAGATGACCTTAACTATACCAGTAGTAGACTAATTTTGAGGTTGTAGTTTCCCCGCCCAGAGTCGTGTTTGCTTTCAGCTGCCGTAGACACGCTGCCATGTCGGTTGGTTAGCGATCGTTTCGCTTGCTGCTGTCGTGACCTTATTCCGAGCACACATTGCTTAGCCACACCAGCCACTGAGCAGCCACATTCGCTCATAATGATGAATAATAGCCATGGCAGTATACGGGACGTACTCGCTGAAATGAAAGTTCAATTCATCAAGTTTAAAAACAAGGTATTTATGAAACGAACATATAATATTACAATCTAACATATAGTGTGTAGTTTGTAATTATTACTGCTACTTATAGTTCTTTGCAACCTTTTTAATAATAACCACCAACAAAAATGAGATGTGGTCAGGAATTTCGTGATGAAGCGCACATTACGAGCTGCATCTCTAGAGCGCCTTTCTGTGTTTATGTAGCGGAAGCGCGCTGCGATCTCTCTCGAGCAAGACAGTCAAGATGTCTTAATGACTTCGCCTGCCGCTCTCTGAGAAGGGTATTCGCCAATCCGGTGGCGTACAGCGTCGTAACGTTTCATTTTGTTGCGCTTTTTAACGGTCTAAGCATTGCGCGTACATCCTCATAGAGTGTGCTCTAAGAAAAGAAAATGAGTTCTTGAAATCGATTTCATAACGCAGTAACATGTATTTATTGGTGATGCGCTAGAGGTATTTTAAACAAATATTCCATAAACTAAGTTCAAGTGATCACTGGATATACTACAGCAAGTTCTATTAATATTCGTTTATGCAGTATTTGTTGTGGAAGAATAAAGCAAATGATGTTTATTTTATAATTGAAAAATATATTTTTACTTATTGCAATTTAATTGAAAAGACAATTAGCTACGTTTTGTTGTTATTAATTGTGACCATTAATTTAGCGGTGTTCAGACTACTAGCTTACCCCACGACACTGAAATCAATATAGCACATCTGGAAGGATATGAAGCCAATTTTGTGAATTGTGTCAGTTCTTTCGACGTGTCTTTAAACTAGAGGTTCAATTGGTTAGCTAAATACAAACAACGTAAGAAATATGGTGAACATTTTATTTCTAATTTTAAAGTCAATATTTTCCCGCTTCCACTTGGAATTTGATAAGTTGATATTCTTAGAATTACGCCTGTTCTCAAGAAATAGTTTTTAAAACCAGCAAGTAGTCTCGCATCTATTTCTTTCCTTAAACTGATTTTGATACATTAACATTACGAATGTCATGGTTTTTTGTCCTGTGAACTAGCGACACACTATTGATAGTGATAGTGCGTTATCCAGGACCACGTCGTAGCATTTCCGGCGTTGTGGCAGCGATGGTGTAATGGTTACGTGACGGACTGTTGTACACAAGTTGGCGGGTTCAAACCCGATTGAAGCCATGGATTAAAATCCGTGAGGGCGAGAAAATCCTTCCTACGCCTTCCTTCGGAGGGGAAGTAAAGCCGGCTGTCCCAAATTCGTAGATTTACTTGCATGTAAAAGATCCTCAAGCCTAAATGACGCCTCTCAGCAAAATTCAAATCGCCTGTTTCGTCGCCCAAGAAATACCCCCAGTCTCCGATAGTTGGTGAAAGGAGCGTAGAGAAATTTGTCAGACGGAAGAGCGGGCCTGATGACCCGAGTCTCGCCACGTAAAATACGGCATTAATTCAATTCAATGCAATTTACATATCAAGTTAAGATTAAATACGAGCTTCTCGGCATAATCGATATTTCATTTGAAGTAGTTTGTATTACACAATTTTTGAACTTGCAACACGTGGTGACTGCTGTTATTCTAGCATATATTTTACGCCAGTAATGTCTGAATTAACAACTTTCATTTTTAAATTGTGTGATAGGAGTGGCACACTACATTACAGCCTCTCTTCTCCAAGGGAATCTTTCATTTATTTTATCACAACCTTTTCTATTTGCCAGTCAATTTTCATATTCCTCTCTCTTTCATCCTAATCTTTCTCATTTCCTCCTCACTCCCTGGATGTTCCCTTTTTCGTTTTCGCTCCTCATCCGCCCGCCATAAAAAGGAGCTGACTGGTTTAAGGCTATCACTTTCCTCCGGGGAGGTATGTCATGAAACCCAAGGTTCAGCGCCTGGTCGCGACGTATTTTCGTCGCGAGGCCGTCGTCTTACGGTGTGGGGCAGATTTGAACAGAGGCTGCGAAGAGTTTGCGAACCGAGCGATAAGAGCAGGAAGAAGCCAAGAGCTCCTCGCAAACACACGCAGCGTGCGTTGCGGGCAAGTGAAAGTAAAAGAAAAATCATTTATGAAGCGGGAAGAGTGATGAATATGTATCGCGAGCACATACTCGACTCACGAATGGCAGTGCGGGAGGGATGGCTTTAACGCACACGGGCACATTTACGATATCCTTGTTTGCGAGAAGCTAAGGACTCAAATATTAAAATTGAGCAGATTTCATGTTTTTCGTTTCTTTTGAACAGTTTTAGACGCAAAACATTCTTCTCCACTTCGAGGCTTTCTGTAGTATACAAAATATTGTAATTTTAACATGTTATTACTGATCCTTCGCAGATCAGAATTTTCGAGAAAATTATTAAGCCGTCGCTTTTTCCGAAATTCAAATGCACATTAAACCGTTTCCACGTTAGGGAGATCAGCTTACATGCAGGAACTTTTGAAATAACAATTTTCCCGAAATATTTTTGACTATAATGTATTTTTCCAGTGTTCCCTTTCATTTTTACGTCATTACTGTAATGCGATTTTCTGTTAATAACAACAATTGAGAAGCTTTAGTATGCGTAAAAACCGTAAGTCTCCTTATCTTAGAGATGTTTCAGAAGTGTAAAAAAAGCTAACTCTGAATATACTAAATGTATGCATTTTATGTTTGCTTATTAACTCCTAAAAAACAAGCTTATTAATTTGTTTTAACCTCTTTTCATGTTTTCCTTGAGAAGGCTCGGTTTTCGTTTCACCAATTTCCTACAAACACTTGAATAAAATGTCAGGATAGTCTTTACTTGAAACTCAAGTAAATAAAAACTCTCAGAACTTTCCTTCTAAAAAGAATGCTCTGACACTCGTAAACAGAACGTCTGGATAAAGTGACATAAATAAACATTATTACTCAAGCAGACATCCGCATAAATGCCATCTCTGTTCTGGGGAGAATATATATTTCGTTTTTCTCTGCGAGATGGATGGCATTAACATTCATTTGCTTTTGGATGATACATGTATGAGAACCTCCAACTTGGAGATACATGAATTCTCTGATGAATAAATCCTGCTTCAAGGGAAAGATCTAACCAGAATGAAACATTACACCATTTACACTTCCTATCTAGGGATGAAACAATTTGTGACATCAATGTTCATGCTGTGCCATGAATATTGATAGACAATATATTATGTGAAGATATTCAAAAATACTCAATATTCCTAGAGGTGATATTTCATTACAAAAAGAATCATGAGTTACGTAAATGACAAACATGAGAATAATTATAGTTGTTTGTTAAGTAATTGAAACTGAAGTTCATGTGTATTTGCACATAAATTATTACCTGAAAACAAAGTTATTAAATTGGCATTTATTATATTAGATATTGCGTAATTATTTCGTGAATGTAGAAGCATGTATTTTATTTATAATGCTCGGATATATCACTTTTTATTTTTAATATATTTTACAGATAATACGAATTACAAACATTGCCGTAAATTAGAAGCATAATCATAATGCTCTGTAAAGGAGCAGTAATTTTACCCGTTAAAATGCCAAATACTGGTCCTCCGTCAAGTATTGCGTGCACTTTCTTTCTCAAAATTCCCCAAGAACGTAGCAAGAAAACTTGAAATATGGAATTCGATTCGTCTGAGTTAGGCCTAGATCGTGATTGTGGCCAGAAATATCGCAAGGCGAAGCTTCTCTCTGTGTACTTCCAGATGTTTGTATCTACCGTCACGTCCTTCCCTTGCTGTGCTAGATTGAACTTCGGAGAAAATTGTGTCGGGCTACGGCGGACCTTTTTGCGTTAGCAAAGAACTCGCCTTCTCAATTTCTCTCTCACGGACTCACATAAACCTCTTGTTCCTGACGTGGATTACGCGGGCCCCCAAGACCGTCCTTTGCCAAGATTACCCTCACGTCGCGTTTGTTCGTCCCAGTTCATGCGCGACTTGACGCGGCGCGCGCTACGTCGGGAGGGTTGGGCAGGGCAAGGAGGGGCTCTCCGGGGCGGCGAGGTTGGCGGTGGGGGAGCCGCCCCCACCCCTTATCCCGGGCGCCCACGCCTCCGCCGCCGCCGGGTCTCCGCACCGCGCCCGATGTCATTACGGGGAAACAGGCGAGAGCGGCGCGGGTGGAGCCACGACAGCGGGGCCGCCGCGGGCGCGAGAGGGCGAGAGCGTGGGGTAGGGGGGGAACCCGGGTCGGGCCGCGCCGGGCCGGGCCGGGAGCGTCTCCATAGGGTGCCGTGAAAGCATCAGCGCGCTGGGGCCCGGTCGCTCTACACTCCTCCACTTGCCTGCAGCTCCGCTCCGCCCGTCTCCGCTCCGCTCCGTCCCGCCCCGCTTTGCTCTTCCCCGCTCCGCTGCGCCTGGGGCGCAGAGCGTCGCTTGTAACAGCGTGCGAAGCTCTGGCAGTTGATACCTTCCCCGCTCTATTACCAGTAATTTCCAAATTAATGTAAAGGCGAGATGAGCAAGCTGTTGTGTGTAGAACGACTTGATGCGCCGCTCGAAGGCATCTCTGCGCCCGGCCGCTGTGCCACAGCAGGCTGCGTCGTCGCTTTCCTCCCCCTTTCCCCCCCTCCCCTCCTCTCCCTACCCCGCCCTCACACACTCCGCCCCGCAACGGCGCTCGAGTTGGCCCACGCTCGCTCGGGCTCCGCGCCCTCAAAGTCAACGCGCTCACTGTCCTGCCACGCGGAGCTTACGTACCTCCACAGCCCATGCGCCCCGCACGTGCAGTGCCTTTGCCCCGTCATCTCCATTAGCTTAATTCCGTTTCAAGGGCTATCGCGCGCACTGCATCCATCTTCGCGCCGCTGCAGTCCTCGCTCGTGTCGCCCGCTTCATGTACTTCGCCGTTTTGCCTTGCGCTCTCCATCGCTGTCATGTCACAAGCGCCTTTAATAGCCGTTCTGCCTACATTCCCCATCCCTTTCTCCTTCTCTCCGCACAAGCCCATTGCGTCAACTTCGATCTTTCCGCCCATTTTCGTACTTGCTTCCCAAGCATACAGTTTTACAATAAGTTGCAAATTTTTTGAATCTCTATATCACAATTATTCCAAATCATGTAATTTGTGAACTAATTTTTAATTTAAAAATATAAAAAGATAAAAAATCCAATTTTAAACTGGTATTGCTCACACTGCACATACCTTCTCACATTAGTATCTAAGTTTCCTATTTTTTAAAAAAATTCAGAGATCTCAACAAAAATGAAATCTCCGCCATATTAATCGTTCCTTGCCCTCTTCGTAAAAGAATTAAAGAAACAATTTGGAGCCTTTCAGAGCATTTTTAAATAAACTGCGTCACCTTCAAGCAGAAATTACGGAAAAACTAATAGTATTATCAGAAATTGTTGAACTTTCTTAAAGATCTGATTTTTAGAACATATTTCAATTAAGGCGAAAATAACCTATCTTCAATATTGTACTTTGGAGACGCTAAATTTTTACAACTTTCAAAAATGCAGAGTCCGGTGAATATACGTCTAACAATAATTGTTTTATACGTACGAGTAGAAAGTACATAGGAGAAAGTGGGATCCATTAGTGAGAAAATAATTGTTTAAACGTTGCCTGTAGTTCATGCAAAATTACCCGAAAACAATCCATATTTTCTAAATTTCTTATTTCAAGGTTTATCTAACAAAATATTTTATTAAAAATAAATATATATTTTAGCACTATAATTGTATAAATACACTAAAACAGTCAACTTTTGCATTTTTTTGAAAAATAAGGAATTTTCAAGAAAGTGAGATACATCTTCAAATGGCTGTGAGATACAGCATCTTCCTACAACTACATTATTGAAGATAGAGGTTGTTTACTAAAGAAATCTATTGTCCAAAGACATCTTCAAATAAGGTCGTGTACAATTTTTCGACAACAATTTTCGCGTAATTTTGCGTGCCATATAGGTAATTGTAATTCAATTTTTTCTCCAAAACGGCTCTAGTTTTTATTTCTTCTCGAATGTGGAAGTGTGCTTGAAAAATAGTACAGATCCTATTTTGGTTTAACACCCTGAATTTTCGAAACTTGCAAAAGTTATAAATAATGCGATAAATACGTGTGTGAGTGCTGTTGCAACACCACCATGGCCAACAAACTCGAATTCTCCTAAAATATTACAAAATCATTATTAACTTTGACTTATTTTCTGAAAGAGATTATTCTACATGAACTTTATTATAGTTCATGAGGTCAAGCATGAGGGAAAAATTCTAAGGGTAAACCCAATTTTTGCGCGGTGATAATAGGAACCACAATGAATTTGATATGAGGATATAACTGAATCACTAATATCGATTCCGCCAACTAGAATGAAAAACAAAAAAGCTAGTATTATTGAGATTCAGAACGTGCATTACGAAGCAATTGTCACCTGTTGTGGCAATACTCTCTGCAATTTTTGCTACCTCACCCACGCTGTGCTTCCTAGCGTTTTAGTCCAGGACCCTTTCGCTTCTCTTTATCGTCGCCTCGCACCCACTGAACGATACTCCCTTCAAAGTTATGAGCTTAACACTCGCCAACTTTAAGGACTCGTTCTACTCTTCATATTCCCTCATGCCATAATCCATTCCATACTCCACCCCGCCACGCCTACTTCTTGGTACTCCTTGTTCTTTCCTCCCTTTTCTCTCCTCTCTCTCTCTCTCTGTCTCCAGTCACTCTCCCTTCACGATTCGTCCACGATCCTTTCCTGCCCTCTCTGTTTTGTCCTCTTCCCTCTCCCAGGCTGTCCTTAACGCCGCCGCCGCTTTCACCCCATTTCCTCTGCCCGCCGCCACCGCCGCCTCTCCTTTCCCGTCGCGCGCCTAATTAATACCAGGATTCGCTTACCCAAGACGAGGCGAGCGGAGCACTGCATTCCCGCTCTTATAAATGCGGCATATTTCAGCGGGATGCGCATTGCCGAGCTATAGACCTCGCACGGTGGACGGGGGTGAGAGGGGAAGAACGCTTGGAAGAAGAGCCCCGCGCTCACCGGCCGCCCCTCCCGCCAGCGCCCCCCTCCCGCGCTCGTCTTCCTCACCAGCCCTTCCCGCCCGCGAATCCACGCCTGTTAATTCCTAAGACAAATTCGGGAATCCCTCGGAGCTTTACATTTCCAAGTGCCGGTGGCAAAGTTTGCCAGACGAGATACCTTCTCCCCTGAAAGGTTTGTTTTGACTGCGGCTAAGTGAACGTATGCGATATTGTATCCTCCCAAGAGAAAATAAATAGGCTCGGTGCTGGAAAGCGGGAAATACCCGAGAGCGTCATCTCGAGGAAGGGGGGGGGGGCGGACGTCGATACTGCGCCTATGGCGTTCACGTGCGCGTCACTCTTGGCGGGAGAGCTCGATGAGCTTCGTCCGCGAGCTTGGTTTGCGGTCTTTTTCGACAATCACGTTTCCAGTTCTCCGATAATCGATAACTAGGAAGCCAATTCCAGAACACGTACTATCGTTGACTGAATACAGATATTTTGATATCCAGTTTCCTCGTGGCGTTTTATTATTGAGTTTCATTGTAAATAAAATGCTACCGCTTGCTTCTTCCACTCGTTGGCCTCTGAGGTCCCTAGAGTAGATACAATATGCAGCGAAAACGAATGATGATAATACTTTCCTCGTATCTTCTCTGTAATTCTGTATTTTTCCACATTGTGAATGGAAATGCGAAGAATAACACGTATCTACACGAGTACTGACATTTCTCAGACCTTGATTTTCTTTTATTACTTTCTCGTATTCTATTATGAAGCAAGTATTGTGTGCATTCGATTTGAAGTTACAGAAGATAATACGCATTTTTATTAAGATTAATAATCTCTCTGTCTGATAAAATGTCCCCGTCCTTTCTTTCACCCTTCCAACTACTCGATTGGCCACGATTCCGTATGTAAAAACTTGTAGTTTCCATCCAGTCCATTGAATTTCTTCTTTACTTGTATTTTCATTTTCAATTTCCATAATGATGCACCTCTTAGTGTTCATTCATTTTACATTGTGTATGTTTTATTTTAAAGACAGAAGTGCGAAAAACTACTCATTATTACATCCGTTATATATATTAAAATAATTAAACATTTTTATACAGATGAAAGTATTGAAATGTGTTTGAAATTTTATAATTAAGTACATATATAGTGAAGTTTCGTGTTTCCAAAATTGTGAGCTTTTGTAAAATGAGCAGAAACGTTTCGATGTTGTTCCTGTTATTACAGCGAAGCCAAATATTTAAGATAAATATATTGCGATTTATTTCAACACGAAGAGTTCAAGCTTTGGGTTATCTCACCACCTGCAGGCACAATTTCGGTTCACATGCCTGTGGGATTTGTTCACGGTGGAGGTTCTGGATTTTCGGCTTTGATCCTGTATCGTAACGACGACTGCAAAGCTATCTGAATTTAACGGTCGCGAAATTCAGTTAATGACACCCAATAATACGCTGTTGAAAAATCAGATGTGCTAATCTCATGTCCTCCCTCCATAAAAAATCATGACCTGGTCGGTCATAGCCTGCAAGGGCTTGCACGGTGACTTTTTATTGAAGTCATTATTGACGTATGTAATGATGTCCTACTTTCTGCAACACTTTAATGACAAATTTCTTCTAAACGCATTGATGAATAAAGTACGATTGGTGTTTTTACTGAATCGGTAATTCTTCAATCTTTTATTTTACAAGCGCGTATGAAAGTGATATTTTATTTAACAGTCGCATACCCGTGCCATTCTTGTGCGCGGAGAACAAAAAAGAGGGTTAACGACGGGTCTCATAATAAATTACAATATACTTGAAAGAAAATTGTATGTAAAATATTCAAGTTCTTAGACCCAATTTGTTTTATAGACAGTAACACTAAAAGAAAATACAATTTAGTTTACTTTCACTACAACATAATATATTTTATTTCTCGTTTGAAATACATTTAATATTTAGTTCTTATTTACAATATATCTCTCCACATTACAATGTTCTTCATCACATTTCACCACTTCACATAAGAGATATATAGTAAGAACTAAATTGTGTTGTAGTAAAAGTAAGTTAAATTTTCTTTTAGAGCCGCTGACTATAAAACAAATTTGGTCTAGGAACATGAATATATAATGCAGAAATGAGACAGCATATTATGGTTGAAAATTGTACGAAATTTAAAACTAATGATACAGCGTTTTTAGCTAGAAAGTGTCATATATATACTTTGAATATGTTTTGGTCTTAATGTCCTTTTGGTGGGACCATAGATGCCAATTTTTTTATCTAGTTCATGTTGCACTTAACGGACAATTGTCCTCATCATCGTTAGACACTAAATTAAGATTTTAACGTGTTTTCAGGCAGACCTGGCTGGTAAGAATTGAATGGTAAAGCGGGAGTTTCCGTGAAGCTTTAACCACGGCACTGGCTTCGAATTGAGTTGTATATATCTTATACTACCGTTGAAAGGCGAAACTAAAACGTAGGGTTGACAAAATTTCTAATGATAAAAGAGGAAATGGTAAGCAAAGAGAGGAAAACCTACCTCGGGTTCATCGCCCCCTTTTGTTACGCGGATGTTAGAGAAAAAATATTAATTTTAATAATGTGATCGTCATTATTTTTGCCAATGGTGTGAACTCTGATGTGTTCACTGTTATTTTATTGCAGTTTGGATACATAATTACCTAAAACTAGCTGAATGTGGCGTCGCCGACGCTTTAAACTGTTCTAAAAATATTTTCATATGTTAAAACGTTCTACTTTGCAAGTTCTAAATAAAAATAAATGATAATATATTATGAATTAAAATTAATGGAAAATTCAAAATATGTGTTACCGCAACTCTTCTTGTCGGATGTTCGTTCGTCCACTAGACACCTCAAAATACGGAGTTGAAGAACGTAATCTGAACGCTCCTAGAGAAGTTGTTTTCAGGAGTACATTCTCTGAGTGTACGAGTATTATCAGGTGACTAACAAAATTTGTATATTTGCAGCATTTTACAACATATCCTTCCATAAATATGAATATAATTTTGTAGTCGAAATTATCGTACAAAAGGAAATTATCCCATCAGCACTATCGATTATGCTACACATAACAAATGATATTTTTATGCTATAAAAGGATATGTACTCTTCCCCTGAGTGGTGACGCTGACGATGAACATTTTTCTTCAGAGAGATCCACGCTCTACACCGCATTCTGTAAACAGAGGCGTCAGGGAGTCTAATCTCTAGGGACCGGTGTTATTCATCGCCTGGAGGTTGCTCCGTTGACGTCACATTTAGCTGTCATCCCAGCTGCTTGTGGCGACGACCGATACGACAGCGAAGCACGTGGTTTGCAAGGCCACTGCTAAATAGCAGCGCTAAAAACACAAAACACACGTATTTTGGAGAAATTTCTTAGACTTTTATGGATGTATCCTAAACAAATAAAGTGTTCCCCACAAGGAGATCAAGACGCGTCGAATAACACCTCTTTTATCTCGATTGGTGGTCGGTAAGGGGCCAAACCATGAGTGACGGACGGACGGACTCATGAACGGATACACGTGCGGTTACTCTATGAGGATACTATATATGTGTTACATACTATACTCATATAGGATACTATATACATTTCACTTAACACGCAACATGTAGACGGAATATTGTACACTGTGTTACAAAAATAAATCATATTAATCAACCTGCCTTTGTAGTCCATATCAGTGTAGGATTTCCTTTTATATAGTAACGCATCATATGAAATGTTGATTTAGCAAGTTCATAACATATCTGTTACATGATACTCCTTTTGTTTTCTTCCTCTGTATACATTTCAACATTTTTTTCAGAAGTATTTTTTCTATCATTGGCAACCCATCTCGTCCATCCACATGAATATTCATTTCCCATTTTAATCGTTTTTGGAAAGTTAAATATGACGATCTAAGTTATGGAGAAAATACGCGGCCGCTAGCGCCTACAAATACATATAAGGAACACATATAGTATTTGGAAAATGATCGAAATACGCTGTGGGGGTTTTAAAAGACATATTTTCAGCAACATATCGAAATCGACTTTTCTCATGAATGTACAATAACTTTTCTACGCTCGACGTATTCAGAAAGTTAAAAAGACGCTCGCGCAGAAACCTTCCATCCTTCTTTATGGGCCACCCCCGCCTCTCTTCTCCGCGCCCCGCCTGCCCTCACCGCAGAGGCGCAACAGGGAACAAGAGTGCGTGCCGAGAAACATTGAGTACTCTACTGAACAACCTCCCGAAGAGTGAATGAATGAGTGAGTGAATGAGTGATTCCGGGCGCGTTAATTACTTAGGTCGTTGGCTCGTAAGTGTATTTCACGTTATATTTCTGGAGGGCGTCACGTTCTTCCGCCGCTGAAACATGAGATCTGGCGCCGACGTACACGCCGGGTTTCGAGGATTGTCCCGTTTAGGTATATCCTCTAGTGAGGCAACGCCTTAGTCAGAACAAGTTCTAAGATTCCGTTGTGTGTTGTACTGGAGTGCATGAAAATGTAAGTGTGTGTGTGTGCGTGTGTAAGGGGGAAAGAGAGAGATAAGGATGAGGAACGAAATATCTCGCGCGGTCCGAGACCCATTTGCTAGGGAGCTGCTCCGATTTTCGCCTGGTATTAACTGGCGAAAGCGTAGAAAAGTACTGATCCGGGAGCCGGCCACTGTAATTTCACTCCACACGGTGTGTTAATGGGATCCAGCTACGTAGCTAGTGTTGAAAATCCTCCAGTGTCAGGACACGAGCTCTAGATCCACCCGGTTAACGATGCTCCAGAGGGAACGGCGTTTCCGCTGAACCTCGGCGCCTGAACGGCTTCCCAATGGGAATGTTCTGCGCCTCACTACCAGGCGTGGCGTCAGCCGCTGCATCAGTCTCGACTGCCCGCAGCCGCCCATGCGTGTCCTCGCCATCCCACAGCGCAGCGGCCGGCGCTCTAGCTATCCCCTGCCGGGTGCCTGGGTTCCAATCGGGGCCACGCTCTGTGGATAGCGCCTGTATGAAGCGGGACCGCGGGACGTTTTCTCGGGAATCTACACCTTTTCCTTGCTTCGCATTCCACGTTGCGCCGTCATTTTGATTATAGCGTATCATTGTCACTAACACCTATCCATCAATTTCATCAAATTCCGATATAAGGTTACACGTGCTCAAATATGGGTTTCGTGATATAACTTTCCTAGATCCTTTTTCCCTCGTAGTCTGTTCGGCCTTGCCACATTTTTCGCCGTTTATAATCTTTATATTATACGTCGCTTTTGTGTTAATCCGCTATAGTGAGGCAGATCATAGATTTCGTTAAGCTCGTCATTTGTTTTTCCGATATGAGTTCTCTTTCTGGAGATACATGAGAGGAAAATTTATGTTGACATTTTGAGGCTAGAATACGGTTGACCAGTTGCAAAATTCATCCCTTTAGGATGTTTCTCTTGCATTTATGAATTTAATCAGTTCTTAGAAGTTGGTAGGAGACGTTCTTAGGAGTCGGACTTGACTCCACTTTCGCTTGTTCAGGCCTTAGCTCTTTAAAGTGACGCCGAAAACTCTTTAAATTCTTGAAAAGTGTTAAGTAAGATGTTCTTCGTTTGTTATTTGGATTTAGAATGTTGTTTTAGAGGCATTCTGTGTAAAACCATTTCTACCTGTGATTTTGAAATTTTAATTTAAATATTATTTATTTTCTTTGTTTACTAATTAATAGATAAAATGAAAAGCAAGCTTTCATTACTGAGAATACAACTAAATGTGAATGTTAATAATTTACAACTAATTTAAAAGTGATTTATCGAGTGTAAATTAGGAAATTGGCCAAATTCAAGGATTTTACAATTATCATCCATAATAGATGATTCTTTTGTACTAAAAATGAAAGTGTTCTCATTATAATTGTAAAGATCGACATTAAATACATTTTCTTTGCCAACCGCCCCTTTCCATCAAAACCAAAAGAATGTTACTTGAAACTTAAGCATTTGAAATCCCGTATGGACTTTTTATCACATCAGTTCAATAAATTTGTTAGTAGTTTTTAACTGTAAGAACAAGTTTTTGAACATTAAAAAAAGATAATCAAAATTTGATGTACTTAAAAATATTTGAGGAAAAGGACATTTTTCATTTGCATTTAAGGCGAAATCTGCACTACTCAGTACCGGGAATTGGAGCGGTCAAAACCATAGTCATACGGCACGTCGGTTAGGTTTTCGAACGTATGTGCTGTCATAAAGGGTGGAGAGGCCAATATATGAACAGAAATAAAATCTAAACACAAGTAATAAGGCCATTTTGAAAAGCATATCTTCAGATTTCAAAAAATTCCAATTTTCAATTTTTTTTAGGTTGATAATATCCTCTCTCAAAAATCCGTTAACAAACCAAAGGTATTTCATAAAATATAGTCAGATAATGACATAAAGGAAATTAAATGAGGTTTGAAACTCGTGTTTTTTATAAACTAATGGTGCTACAACAAAACACTTTCTTGCATTAATTGTAACGGATGGAAAACCTTCAACTAGTAAGTGAAACTGCAAAAGTTTTTCCAACCAGCAACATTATTTCTTCGCGCCAATTCCAACTCGGGGCCATTGAGTTAACTCGCCTCGCGCTTTACCACTATAACATGCAATCGCTATGTCGTACTCACTATTGCCGACGACAAAATGGTCTCTCACATTGTTTTCAGTAATTAATTTTCGAACATTCAGAGAGTTCAACGAGGGTTAGACCAACCCCATTCTCGTAAGTCCTTTGAGGGAGGAAAATTACGAAAAAACCTAGAATCTTTATGAGGAAATATTTTTTTAAACTTCATTCACTTCAAGCAGAAATTACGCCAAATACTTTTTTTAAACAAAATATTTCATGATATTTTTAAAAAGCTATTTTTTAAGAACAGATTTTAATGAAAACAAAAACCTGTCTTCAATATTGAGCTTTTGCAATTTTACTTTCTTGCAATTTTTAAAAATACAGAGAGTTCAACGAGCATGAGGTCTGCCCAATTTAAGTGCCTCTTATTCTACCTAGTGAAAAAAGTTTAAAGAATTTTTTTTAGAAAATGTTTTTGATAAATAGCGTTAATTGCAAACGGAAATTACGCAAAAATTGCTAGTTTTTTCAAACAAATGTTATATGCTCTTTTTTAAAAACCTGCTCTTTCGAACAGATTCTCATGAAGACAAAAATATCTGTCTCCATTATTGTAATTTTATCATATTAATTTTTGGCCATTTTCGAAATGTTCAACGCAACCTCCGCTGTTCATTCAAGCGTTCTTTCTTTTATCAATGGATAAAAGAAAAAGTAATTGGAGCGTTTGTTAGTGATGCCACTTTAAGACATTACTTTGTCGATCCATATGCCAACGGGTTTTTTTCCTCTTAGTTGGCTCTTCTTCCTACGCATCTCACAACTTCCACTAACAATTTGATAACCTCCGTCCTAACTTCCGTCACTGACCTCTCGAATTCCTTGATGTCAGTTCCCGCTTATATTTTACGTTCTTTATTGACCGTTCCTGTCACCCGTGCTACTTTAGTTGTTTCCACCGTTTAGGCAGCTATTTCAACTTTTTTGCTGTTGTGATACCAACAAGGGCTTTCCCGCAATCTGACCGTCCCCACCCTCCCGCATTCCCTCCCTTCATTGCGACCCGCCCCTGTTGCCTCCTTAGCCTCGAGCTCCTTACCTTCCATTTCGCCTCGGGCGACGGCTCAATCACGCATTCTTCGCCTCCGGCGCTGCCCTCTCCGCCGGCGCTCGGCCCCTCTCGGGGCAAAGCGGTTGCGCGGGTGGGTGATCACAGTGGGCGAGCCGGCAGCGCTGAGGGCCGGAGCGCGGGGGGGGGGGCGCGGCGGCGGCGGCGGGGACGGCTAAAGGTTATGGAGCAGCTCCGCAAGATAAAAACGCTACGAACTGTAAGAAGTCTTTTGAACAGTTTCTCTTCCCGGTCGTCTGCAGCGAAGGCGGGGTGGAGAGGGAGGGTCGGGCGCCGCCCCTTGTCACATATTCCCCTCGCCCTCGCTTCCGCGGAATTAGAGTTCTAAGCTTAATTGCTGTGCTAATGGGAAACATTTCAGAGAAGGGACGTTCTCCCAAATCTGGACTCTTCCGTCTCTCTGTCCTATACAGACTGTATCACAAAGAAGTTCTTGTAATTTCCACTGGCGCTGCAGCCAATGGCGGCATGAAACGTCTTTCCGCACTGGGTCTTAAAAAAGTGTCTTCACTTTGTACATAAAATCGGCATTTGAAGGAAATATTTCAACATTTCAACATGAAGCGACAAAGATTATTTTGTTACAAATATATGAAAATAAAGAGATCCAAATTGGGAAGTAATATTTTATTGGCAATGGAGATGAGCATTTAATAAAATGGGGTTGTTGAATATTTCATTTCAGAAACAGCAAATGAAACATAAATTGTTATCAGCAAGTATGTTTTAATGGTAAATTATGAAGTTTATATGGGCAATTAGTGGAACATGTGCTGTATCGGATGCAATAACGTTTTCCCAAGAAATTGTTGTTTTTTTTGTTGGCGATGTATGGAAACTTAATATCTGGATGATCCTCGTGTAGTTCGTGTATGCGTGTTCTACTAATGTTAGAAAGCTTCATATAAACATGGCAATGGAACGAAAAGCCACGCAATGAACGGTAGCCTATCGACGCTGAGACCGGCATTATTAATGCGAGTTTCAGAGAAGACCTAAGTATTCTTGTTATTGTTTTGTTCGTGGTTATTTAGTCTCTTCTGAGCATTACGGTAGTATCTGTGCATCCATACTGCATTTGACGATACTTCCCCAAACCGTACTAAGTTGTATTTCAAGCACAATTAGAAACACGTCTCGCATGCGATAAAGACGAGGTCGTCATGTGGCTGTTGCGGCGGTTGCGAGACTGAGGGAAGGGGAGTGGGGGGGCGGAGTGCTAGGAGCTTCCGCGAAAGGGAGAACGAGCCCATTGTCGCTAAGTGTAACTCCCCTTTCTTACCGCGATCAGTGTTCGGTTGTATGCAGTGTACAATAGGGTGTGTCTTTTGATGTCTTACACTCATGTCCTGACAATAGTAATGGGCCCATTGTTCCGAGCCAGGCTGCAGTGAGAGAAGAGCGATCCTTTGAGGCCAGATCGATGCGGAATACGGAGACAGCAAATTCAAATTGCGTTACACTCCGGTAGGCACGGGGGCGGGGCGGGGACAGCGGGGAGCGGCGGCGGAGAAGCGGGCGGGGCGAACAGGCGGGGCACGGGCGGAGCGCTCGACTGCCACCAGAGAACGTGAACGCGAACGCGAACGCGAACGCGAACGCGGAGGCAAACGTGCACGTAGGGTTGGCGCGTTTGGCAACGCCACGCTGCCTCAGGTACACAATGAAAGGCTTCGCTGCACACTTGGTGGCGATGTTCCGACTGAGTTGTAGGGAACGCGTGCGTGTGTGATACGTCTTTTTCAAATGACGATGCCGCATCTTGAAGGGATTTTCTTTCATCTCGTCCGTTTTCTCGGTGGTACGATTTTTCAGGAGTTGCTTCCAGAGTCAGATGTGAATCATTTATTTCTGGCTTTCGCCATTAATTTTAACTTGGTGTACTGTATGAATGTTCGAGAATGAAATAAAGAGGCCAAATGTTTAAGAATAGCATATTAATAGTCTGCTGAAGAAATAGAACATGTTTTAGATAAGTGCGGCTTAATTATATTCACCTATGGCAAAACAATGTTTAATTAGAGCATACAAATTGATGCTTTAAGGAACTTCATGATGTCACCAATGGATTTATTTGAGTAAAAATGGACTTGATGAATCATCTAATAACTTCATGATAACTCTCTTTCTTAAGACGAAATAAGTTTGTTGTGAACGAGTGAACGTGAACGAGTAACAATACTACCTGAAGTAAGGCAACCACGTGAAATATAGCAAGATTTTGTAAAATGTTGAAATATAACAAATAAAAAACATATTAATTTTAAAATTCAAAGTTCCCAATTTTATTTTACTTTAATATTAAAGTACTGCATACGCTTGTACATAAATGATTGTTAATTTTTCCGCTAAAATTCAAGGTTTGATATTTTATGCCTACTCATATATATTTGATGAAATGCCATCCTTTTTTATTGGCAATGTTTTAAAAGTTTAAAAAAAACTAAAAAATGGACAGTTTTTCACAATACAGAATAATCCTTATAATACAAAAAAGTCATCGTATAAAACAATGCTGAATGTTCTCAATAAATAGATATACCACAAGTACGTATAATACTTTGAGATAATGTAATCAATATCAAATGAGAAAAAAATGACTTTTTTAATCATAGATACATTTTTTCATTAATCGCATTGAATATAGCATTATAAAGAAACGTGCATCGTTTTTACATGACGAATAGTGAGGGGAGTGGTACAAAAGTAATGAACGAGTCAGCATGACGTTCATATTGAGTTAGTTAATGTTTACCTATAAGAATCAGTTGCTCTTAGTGAACTACACATTGTAAGAGGCTTCTATTCGAACATCGCCGCGTCCTATTCACATTTTCCTTTACATGGATCGTTGCTGGCACCTTCCAGCGTACGTTCTGCTAAGGGCTAGATATCATTACAATCAGGATTTGGAGTGCCCAGAAATCCCTGACATCGGCAGGCAATTGCGCGTACTGCATTATGATACTGCCTGAATGCTTGGCCGTACACTGCTGGCAATTCTGTGGGAAACAATCTTCACACCGCTACTCTAGCTCGCTGCACACGTCTGCGTTGGCTTCCTACCCAAGGTCTTAGAGCTTATACGCGGTTGAATATGTCACCAGCTGTTCTAAACAGACCATCACAGTTCCTACTCAGTAGGAATTAGTATCATGTTAATATTCCAGAAGTTAATGAGAACATTAAGCACATGATTAACATTAAGCACCGTGCACCTCAAAGCGATTCTAACGTAGATATTATTCTACTTATTACTCTTGAGAATACTTAAAAATAGAAACACGAGTGTTAATCTGCATAGTAAATACTATATACTTTCACCTGAAATAATATTAATTATTTAGCGATTTATTGAATGATACGTTATTTACAAATAATGTACTTTCACGATATAAACATTGACGCAATCCCTCTACACATAAAAAATGAATAGTCGGTAACCAAACGTCTTCGTAACGCTTTAAAATATACATGGCAAATTTGTGTGTTGTGGTTTGTATCAAACATGTTTCAATTATTTGTATATAAAGAAGCTACATTATAACAGCTAATATAGTCGCAATGAACGATAAATGTATTTCGGATCTTTCATGAGTTAGCGACGAATTAACATAGTTATGCATTTGTAACACTTATAATATTTATCATTGTCTCTAAGTATATATATATGATAAGTGTATTTTCAAACCTATTAAGTTTTTTTTAATAGTGAATATTTTCCCATTATGGGTTATTTCCGTAAGTGAAACGTGTTCCACAAAAATGGCTTGTTTGTTCTCATTTAAATCAAATCGTTTATTACTGATGTAAAAAATGTAAAATGTAAAAAATGTAAAATGTAAAAAATGTAAAAAATTAAAAATTGTTATTTTACTTTATATCGTCAAAAACAATGCAATGTATTATTCATAATAGTACGTATATTAATTATTTGTTGCTACTCGTAATCATTTTCCCAAAGGTGTGCCGAAAACGCTTAATCGTCCAAGTATTCACTTATAATAACAATTTTGTGAAGATTCTCTATCTCTCAGTAGTAGTACATAATGGATTTATAGCACAAAGTGTTCTATAGATAGTCTACAGTTCTTGTATACCTGAACTTCGTAAAAATATTAATAACCATACGTCAACATATTTTCAATTATTTGACATTAGATTAACAAATAAATATGTAAGAGTATTAAAGCCTATATATATATATATATATATATATATATATATATATATATATAGGCTCTTTAATGTGACTCAGATGTAGATAAATATGCATGATAGAAATGTACGATATAAAGATACTTAACAAGCATGTTTACGATGTGGATTACACAATTAGCGCCTCTTTAAGGATCGATTTAAAAAACGAATATCTCACAAAACTGAAGTGAAGTACGAAGGTAATGAGTGCAAACGTGAAGTCGGGGAAAAGATTTTCCCCCTGTGTACTTCGGCTTAAGATCGTTATTTAAAATGTTATTCTCATGAAAACAACTATTTACATATTTGACGTATTTTGGATATTACAAAAAAGTTTTTGATACGTTTAATAGCACAATATTGGTAACTGTCTATTGCTGATGAGCGTCTTAATAGACGTTTTGATGTTAAAATGTTTATTTATAAATATGTATTATAATATTTCATCATATTTCCTATTCATATTTTCCTTTCTTATTTTCCAGGTATCAGTTCCCGTAAGAAAAGATAGTCATTTTTCACAGGTAACTTCCTTCAGTAGGTAAGTAGGATTCCTAGTAGAATCTATTATTATCATCATAATCTCCAGGAAACATTATAAAAATAGCTTTGCTCCTCCGCAAACACCCTATGCAGTTTCGATTTTTCTTAGGCATTCATGAATTTTTGTTATTGCTTGAATGGTTCCGTGGATATTATATTAATTTCAAGAATTATTTTAGCGTAGATTCTTAAGGAAACCTTCTGTTGAATTTATTTTAATTTATTTTAAATCAATATATTAAATTTACTTAGTACAATTGAACAGTATAATGACACAAAAAATATCAATTCATTTTTAGTGTTTTTTAATATGACGGGTAAAAATTACAAATTCTACCATATGACATTCTTGTATCATTGAAGAGTTTTTCGTCTTTTATTAGGGTTTTTGAATAAAATATTATAACTTGATTGTAATACTTAAGTGTACGCAAGTTTCATTAGATACTTCATAAGACATAGTTTCAATTAAATAATATAATTAAAATGGAACCGTGACACTACTCTCCTGAAATTTCAACTTGTAAAGGAAATTACTGTAGCTAACTCCACATTTCCAACGTCATTTGCCCTTGAATAGCGCTCATACATTTTAATTATATGCTGGTTTCTTTGTAACTATCTTCGAATTGAATCTTTTCTTGTAATCTCATATTATTTCGGTCTTTGTCTGTTACTGAAATGCAGATGAATTCTATTCCCTTTAAATGTATTTTTGAATGCCTTAAAATAATTCGAACTCGTTCCATTTTCTTCTCTCAGTTGCTTTTTAATTCTTCTATTCCTTGTCAGCAAAAGCTTTCTTCATTTGAATATTCTCAGAGATGGATCAAAGCTCGCGGAAGTTAGATTCCTCTAGAAGTTTTGAAACTTAGCCGGTCGGCTGAAGTTTCAGTCGTGGTTCCCCAACTCTTCATGCACATTTCCTCGCATGGAAATGGAAACTATGCATTTTGTTTCCACTTCTTAATAATGTGATTTCGTTGTTTCCCCTACAATGAGAATGTCTTCCCTGATCTAAGGTTCTTTTTGCCTTGCCTTTACAAGAAAATAAACATAACAAGACCCACTGTAAGTTCTCTTTGTATGTTAGTGTAATAAAAATAATATCATCTCTTGTCTCAGTCAGAAACTAAAATATACATTCAGAATATTTTCTTCGCAAGTTACTATAAGAATTTTTAAATATTTAGGGTAAGAATTATGGATTACTTCATAACTAATGAGTAAATAAGAACGCAACCAAGAGTTCATCAGGCACTCGGAAACATATTTATTGATATCGATATATTTGACGAAGGAATCTTTGAAGTTGAACATGCATGGCTGAAGGTAAAGCAAGTGAATGAATGAATAATATTAGTCTTAAAGATTCTACCCCATTGGTCGTGAAAAAGTCTCTTTGAAGAATAAGATGTAATGTTAATTTTCGTTACTTAATCTCGTTAACTAAGAAGTCAGTACAAACATGACTTGTTATGTATTTGTTATATATTTTGTGACATTATTTATTTCATTTAGTAATGTTCCTTGACTAGACATTACTCACAAGTTTCCAACAAAAGAGGTGAAAAGAAAACGTCATTGCACATAATCGAATTGTAATAGATTCATCATACTAAAACATATCGCAATTTATTGATTTAAATTATTGTGAATGAATAGGTATCAACATTTGAAAACAAAATAATTACATTGTTTTGATTACTGAAAGAATTGATCTTCAACATGAACTGATCACACTTTACGTAATAATTAAACTAGTACGCTAGATGGAGTCCGTATATACAGATTTGTTTAGAGTAGATCGCCTATACAGACAGATTAAATTCGTAAAATACAGAAAAAGGCCATCTTTCATTTAATTAAACAAAATGGAAAGTGATTTGGAACAAAGGTTACCCGAGTGCCTCTTTTTACAAAGTGTGTTTAAAACTGATTTTATTATGTTGTGTTGCTCTGCACCACATTATTAACTGGGAATGCAACAAAAGCGCGATGCGAAAGCATGTCAAATGGGAGATAAATAATGGAACGCGAATTAATGATGCAATATAAACGTTCTCTGTGGACACGCGATACCCTCTGAATATTTTAATAAATCATTGAATCTAATTGAGAACACTTTGACACTGCATACAGCATTTTTTTGTCTATATTTTTGGTGGAAACGCCTCCTTGTTGGAGGCAGCTGCTAATGGCCTGCTGCACCGATAAACTGGTGGGTATTACTGGTCGCCGATGTGCGGCGCCGAGCTCATATTCCCTCCCACTCTCCTACCACCCCCGCTCGTTGGGAGGGGAGCGGTCGACCTGCGGATAAAGAGAGCAGCTAAGGGACTATTGGGAAGGTGAACAACAGGGAGGGAATAAGCAGGCTTCGGAATTGTAATGAAGGAACAAGCCAGATGTGTTCGATAGGGATGAGGAAGGGTAACGTAGTGAGGCAAGGTGAAGCTCAAGAGGCTTCAGGCGGGTAAGAGCGACGGAGTGATTCGGGGCGAAAAAGAGATGGAGAAGGGAAATGCAAGAAGGCTAGCTAGGGCGAGCCCAGGGTGCACCTGGGGAGTAGGGTATGAGGAGGGATAATGAGGATTCGGATGGCAAAGTGCAGGTGGGTGACTCAGTTAACCCGTATTCTGTTCTTTACATCCCAGCCATCCCTCCCCTGTACGCCGTGGATACAGCGACCACGATAACCGCCCTCCACCCGCTAACCCACTCACCACCCGAGAGCGCTTAGAATGTAAATTAATGAATTAAGAGCTCCATTCTGCGCGGACGAAACACATTCTCTCTTTTCTCGTAATGTATTGATGTTGCGCTATACCCACTGAGCGCTGGCCGAACGGTAGTATGAATAGCAATTGTGTTCTATTTGCACCAAATGTCGTATTGCATACACATTGCGGGAAGCCCTAAAACCCGTCTGTATACCTACGTTTATTGCCATGTGATCGGGTCGGTTCCGACGCTCGATTTCGCGGGAAGGATAATTCCCTCCGACGCGGCATCGCCGGCGCTTATTTTAGGCTTAAAGAAGCAATTGCTACAAGTGCCCTTTCGTTGATGATATTTAATTGCGGGACGAGTGGCTACATTAATGAACGGTTTTATTTAATTTTGTGATTCAAGATTATGGTTTGATAATAGTGCCATTATGTACCGCAAAATACAGTCTGATTACATGTAATGTGATAACTCTGTTGTGACATTGAGTAGACGAAAGTTTATTGGTTTGTTTATTTGTCTAAAAAAAAGAGAAAAAAAGACATTTAGAAAGATGAAAATCAATTTGAAGGTTCAGGCGGGTGGCAAAAGCCCATGACAACAATTATTCTGTGGGTCAAAAAAAATGATAGGGACCCTGGTCCAGATGGGTGTTATTGACTGCGGAACCATGAAAATGGAATTTTGGTATTGTGGCGTTATGGGATTGTGCAACCCCATAACACCACCGTCTCATGCGTGAACACTACGGAAGCACGAGAAGTAAAAACTAAACGAATAGAAATAGAAAAATTGTAGAATATGTATGTTTCTAGCGATGCTTCGAATACTTGGTCTTTAGCTGCGTGCTACAAACTTTTCGCAACAAGAATTCCTTATATCAATATGGGTTCCTGACTGAATGAATCAGTATGTCAAAGCAGACGGTGGTCAGTTGAGAAAAGCAGAAGAGTGTATAGTGACGCGCAATAGGATTACCTATTAGGTTTTGTCTTTTTGGTAGAAATGGAGGCCGTAACAAACAGAATGCCACCGTATTCCTCTGATAGTGGCTTGGATGGGATTAAATAGCTAGCGGATGTCGAGTAACAAGAGTAGCGAATGGACATTGCTCTAATTGGCAAGCTGGCTGGCACGTGGTTGTCAGTTGAATGAATTGCTGGCGGTAAGGGGTGAATGATAGCCGAATGGCAGCCCGAGCTGAAACCGGATGGCAGCTAATGGCCACTGGATTTCAGCTGATGGTACCTGTGCACTGGTCGGGGGGCAGGTGCCATTCGCCGTCGCGCGGCTGACGGGCGGAGGGACCCGAGTAGGCAAGGGGTCGTGCGGCGCAGGTGGAGCGAGCGGGGGAGCGCGGCGGGGGAGCGGGGCGGGGAGCGGGGGGGGGAGCGTGGGCGGGGTGGGGTACGTGGCGGTGAAGGGACGGGGGAGTGGGATGGTGGCGGGAACGGGTGGCGGTGCGGGGGGAGCAGGTGGCGGGCGAGCGGGCCGGGGGGCAGCGGGACGAGTTGCGGCGAGCGGTCGGGCGGGCGAGCAGAGCGGGCGGGCGAGTGAGGTGGGCGGGTGGCGATC
>BOPP01000004.1:21920929-21955044 GCA_017312745.1 Gryllus bimaculatus | reverse complement strand
GCAGCGAGGATAAACAGACGCTTAAGGCAGAGTACTTAACGCGGCGGCTGTATCCGTTGCCCGTACTAAACGAATGCGAACAAGCGAGCTATTGTTTTCTTTGTGAAGGGTTGAGAGAGGGAAGCAACCCCCCTTCACGCAATATCCCAGGCGCCGCGCCATATAATACGCAAACCGCAACGAAGCTCTCTTTTCTTGTCCCACGCGTCGAGTAAAAGCAGCTGCTCTTTTTGATGAACCGTTCGCAGTTCAAACATTTGTTAAACATTAGGATATTGTTCTGCCGTTGGCAACGACTACTGGTAGGAGTATCGGCGTCGAACAGACGTTTAGCTAGTCGTCGCAGATAGTGCAGATATAAGCAGTGTTTCTTCAATTAACACACGGGAAGTAATGTTACCGTTTGTGGAAGGAAACATTAAAAGTTCTGCGCTTGTAAAGTAGAAGTAGGGCAACGAGCGGGGAACTTGGCATGGGTAATTTCAGTGAAGTGCAGGGACATTTTTCACGTGGGGCGTGTCAGAGGCGCCGGTACAGACGAGGAAGAAGAAGAGGCCGGGAGGACTTGGCGCACGAGGAAGAAGACGATCGACAACGAAGAAGAACGGAAGAGGACGCAAGAAGACAACGCAGACGGCAGAGGAGAATCCCGTTCTCTCTTACGACGCAGAAGCGCGAAACCGGAACGGCGTCAGCGCAGCGACACGCGCACTGACCATCAAGGCCACAAGTCCACGAGGTAACAGTTAGGATCGCGCAGAATTAGGTCAAGTTCACGTCGGGCAGGGAAAACTAGTATGGAAAGTGTTAAGAATTTGAGGACACGGGTGGCAACATAATTCACAGTATTCTAGTAGGAACGGTTTGATGCCCTATTGCCTGCCTAAATCATTCTACTTAGGACTTTATTATTTCGCTATTTTCAGACACAGTTAAATTGTAAATTAGAGTAGTGCCAGCTTGCACACATTTTGTTCTTTACATGTAATATCTTGAAGCGAGAGATTGTTAAAAATTGAATTTTTGATTTCACGTGCCAATGTAATTAGAATAGCACAAATTTAGATATACATTAATTTTCCAAGGGAATTTCCAGTGTAGTTTAGGGTAATTGTTGGTCAGAGATCAATTTTGAAGTAAATTGTGTTCATTCACATGAGCTTGTGTTGTAAAAGGTTTCTATTTGTGTTTTGATTATTCTTGTAAAGGTGAGATCTCTATATTCTTGTTTTTGTCATTAACTTTATGCCACTAAAAGTTTATTGGTAAATTATATCGCTCGTTGTGTGCAATCTCGTGCTGATTTCCATTGTGTCCAAAGGGTTTAAACCTTTTCTCGCACCTGAAAATCCTGCTCCCTAGATTTTTTTTAAAGCTCGCTTTCACGAAGGCAAAATCTTGACAACCTGCTTACGTTCATGCTGCTACCGTGAAGGTGTAAGTGTACGAGGTAGGGGTGGTATTGTTAGAGTATTAACAAAAAGTTCATTGTATGGGAAGAACCTTAAGACGGTCATGAAAATCTGGGGTGGTTGGGCGAGGGAGGTGGTTGGGCGAGCGGGGTGGTTGGGCGAGCGGGCCGTGCGAGGTGTGAGCGAATGAAGAGCGCGCTTGGGGCGGCGAGAGCTTTAATTTCGTGCGGTCGATAGGTGGCTCAGGGGGCGGGATGGGGCGAGGTGGAAGTGGTGTGAGGATGAGGGGGGAAGGGTGGGGCTTGGACAGCGGGCGTCTGTGGCCGCGTCACGAAGGCTCAGCGTGGACGTGTCGCGTAGCCTGGCTGTTCCTCGCCGGTCGATAAATGAACAGCTGGTGTGAATGCTCACAGCATGAAGCGAAGTTGAAATCCCATGAAAAATGAATACGCTGAAAGAAAAAAAATAATCAGCGAATCTGAGCCGGTTTTATTATTCAGAAAGTAAGAATTTTCAAGGACCTTCACTGTCTCCACAGTTTCCTTTAATGCGTTGGAAGATCGATCCTTAATTATGTAGAAACTTCAGCTTGCAATTGAAGTATTGATAACAAAAGTGTAGGAAATGATTTGAAGCATCGTGATTTTGTTGAACATTGATATTGTTGAAAGTAATTAGTAACTGAAAAATATTAAAAGGTTAGAGTAAGATTATGTAGTATATGAAAAGACCTGGTGGATCAGGAACTTAGTAAGCATCTTCAATACTAATACATTTTATTGCCAACATTTTACCCTGTCATGCAGGAGTAATTCTTCTTCTTACAAAGAAATATTTACATAAAATGATTTGTATGATTTCATTATGACAAGATAAATCGTGTTATTAAAGCTTTAATTTAGATGAACAATTTTCATTGCAAATTTATACCAGATCATACTCTGTACCAGACTAACACTAACCAGTTTTGTCAAATTTGGACTGAAATCGAGTGTAAGGATGCAATTATTAAGAATTTTGAGAGAAAATTACTTGAACATTAAGCAATTTGATTAGACAAAATTAAAAAAATAAATAATTGATAGACGTGGGACATCAAATAAATAATTTATATATTACGGGTTAACATTATGGAAATCAGTGACCATTTCGAATTTGTCCATCGATGTATCCAACTATCGTTTCTCCAAGTGCGATAACACTTTACTATTCATATGGCCATTACAAACTTGGAATTGCCACCGTTTGCCATAATGCCATCCATATGGTGTTATTTTCTTCTAAAACTGCTTCCTTTCACAAACAAATATTATGCGAATATTAGGCGATGATTTACGAATGAAACAAATATATTTGACTCGGTGCAATAAATAACATTTAATGACAGTGTGCACAATTTGAATATTCCGATAAATTAGTTTAAAGAAAATAGCATGTGTATTAATGAAGATAATAATAATGATCAAGTCACATGATTTATTTCCTTCCGAATCGAGAAAAATAAATAAAAGAAGAGAGAAAAAGACACTACTAATTTTCTCAGTCATACCTTGTATTCGTGGATCGTAAATAATGCGTAGGAATAAAGTCTCCATTATAATGCACTTGTTATTATCACGGCCACCGCGTTACTGGCGTAATCTCTACATTTTCGATTGATTGGCTGATTAGTGTTTCCGGGTGCGTCAACTGCTGAGGTCATTAGTTCCGTAAGTGTAGTTCTGCGTCACTGGCATCATCTCTACTCGCGCGCCAAGAACTTCACCCGTAGGCGATCCAGGAGCCGTCTCCACTACCTTCCGCAGTCTTTCTGCCGCCACCCGTTTCGCTGCCCCCCTCGCTGCTCGCAGCCTCCCTGGCCTTTTTGTGAAGTTCCATGATTGATAGCGCAGATGCGGGCATGTGGGGAGCGCAAATTTGCGACCCTCGAGACAGATCTTTTTGACGCTTCATGATTCCGAAGATCGATTTGCTCCACTAGTAGAAATCGTCGACCAGCTTCTAAATGGACGGACACTTCATGGCAAAAAACAATGCCCAAGAATAAAAAATGGCATGATTACGTAGTTAATATAAAATGGCACTGTATCTGACTTAGGATTCTTAGAGTCTTGATTATAATAATTTGATGGCAAAATAATGTTTTATGTATGTTTTTAAATGAAACAAGTGCATATCGTATTGTCTAAACAATAATGCCGATGTATGCAGGGGAGTCCTATAATCCATCGTAAATCGTTGTTTGTAACTTCGAAGTTCCGCTTTGAAGCAAAACCAATCATAGCAATTCGCCGAACAAATTCTCTGTGGTGTTACATTGCGTGGTCTTGATGTATTTGGGATTTACGTAGTTGCTGTGGGATTTCACGAGGGAAATAGGGATGAACGGATATCGAAACAATCGCTCTGGGATGCGGAAGCGTGAGTACAGGAACGTTGAATGAGAGCAACGATAGGGGGAAATATTGGTTTCCATTCTGTTGTACACTCTACATACTTCAGTTTATTTTGAGAGGAAATGAAATCAAATACCATCAATAAATATAAACCATTGTCTTTCTCAATAAAGAATAGAACTAATAATAACTGAATTGTTTACTGGAAGTAATGTAACCATTAGTCTTCTACACAATAATAATAATAATAATAATAATAATAATAATAATAATAATAATTATTATTATTATTATTGCGTCTTTTATTGTATAATGTTACAATAACTAAGAGTTAATTTATAAAAAAATATACAACTTATCTACTCTTACATTATGTAAATAATCCAGATAATTTGTGTCCGTACGTATGAAAAAGTGAAGCGAAGTACTATAATAGTTGATTTGATCTATTTTCCTCAAAGGAAATTTCAAAAATATATGTAACGCATGTGTGAAATGTATAATCTCCCACACATTAGTGTCTCTATTCTAAAAATAACCATACTGTGGACTTGTTTGTGGACATTTCTTCGTGAAAAACGTCTTAAAAAAGTGGTTTCAAGAATACATTACAGAGTGAATGCATGAAATTATAATTCCAAATTACATGAATAAATTAAAATACAAACTTTAATTGTCTGTGTATTCGTCGGACGTTTTGGAATGTCCGTTATCTTCACTATTTCACTCAAGTATTGTTGAATCATTCATTATGCAGTAAAACATCTTCGGTTTCATCGAATACGAATCAGAAGAAAGCAAGGTTCTTCGGAAGCAAGCACGCACACGCACGCACACACGCACAAGCCATACGCGCGTACACGCACTGAAGGCAAGAGAGAAACAACCCGACAAAAGTTATTTCCACTGGCCATCCTGTGAACATGGTCGGTACGCTCTCCCTGCCATCTAGAGCAATGTTATTATTTGTTTATTTTGCATGAATGATGAAAGGAATGCCAATAGTTACTGCAAATAATTGGTAACTTCGATTGCGGAAATATGATTTAATCTTGCATTAATACGCCAGACGAGAGAGTGCCTAGAATTGTATAAGAATTGCAACTTTTTTTCCTAGAACACGTATTAAATATTAATGCAAAGAAAATGTACGATACAACAACGTAATATTTAGAAGTATAAATGTTTGAAGATATGAATTAAAATCCGCACCAATGTTACTGTTTTTATTTGGAACATAAAGAATCCAGTTCTTAGAAATCTCATTCAGACACTGCTTTTACTGGAAATTAAAAATTGTCACGACTCAAACCCAGATAATCTTGGTACATAGAACGTCAGTAATGAATAAAACGTGCTGGTTCTTCTCCAAATTCAGACCTTTTAGGGTGATTATATTAACAAGCTACACTCGCCGATCTTTTCGAGCCTTATATTTCCACGTACTTCTCTGGCATTTCTGCTTAATGTCATGCACTTCGCAGTGTAACAAACGATCGGCATTCGGTGATCTCCGAGAGAGGCCCAGCGAAGACCCAGCCCGCAAGCGGACAGTGCCATTCATTTGTCACGGTCGCAATCATGCGGTGGGTGGGTGGGACCGCGCGCAGAATGAAAACCGAATTTCATGTTTTACGTCCATCCGCTGGACGACAGCGGAGAACAATTACTCTAATGACAATGATATAATACCGCTCAGTGTATCTCCGTGAAAATTCCACATATTGCGTTAATTAATCACCGCAACACAAGACAGAATTACTTAATGGTAATGATAGTATTGTTGTCGTTGTTGAAGTTGTGTTCATTTGGTTACATCTACACTTTGTGCAGTTCTTCGACTGACGATTATAATTGCTAAACTCTTTGTGAGTCCAATACAAGATGGTCGGAAGATCAAGAAATTTAGCAATATTGAAACCTAATGAGTTTTTCTGGAACATATTCCTGCAAAAAAGGAACAATGGAATTTGTTGGAGGTATCATTTAATGATTTGTACAGATCGCAGTACCTGTTCCAAGGTGGAAGTGACAGTGGTGGAAGACAGAAGTGAAAAACGTTCAAGGTGTTCAAGGTCAATGATAGGACCTCAATTTTTTTCCAACTCGGATTGGTTTCCGTTCTAGGGGCCGTCAAACACGTTTGCTACTAGATACGATTAATTGCATCGTGTGTTTAAATACGTCATAATGTAATACTTCACATTATTGATTTATTGATTTTATTACAATTTAATGCTTAAAAAATCATAAATGGATCACAATACAATGCGTTACACTACATCATTGTGTTTACCGTTAGATCTCCGGACTTCAGTCCCTCTCAGATAGTTGTGATGTGCTGAACCGCACTTATCACAAACATTCCTGTACTCTTCCAAGTTGTTTATGAAGTTCGTGGTTATTTTTATTAACAGAGAAAATTTGCAGAACTCTTACAGTCTTCAATCCGTCAGAAAATTAACGATTGTTGGCATTTAATCTCCTTCCTGCTCTTCAGCTGCTTCCTGCTTCCAATCTTTGTCGTCGTCATAGTCATTTTCTTGCTGTCTGTAACTTAAGAATAGGTCTGTAGTTTAGACGGCTGCTTGATATGCGGATATATTGTTATCGCCGTTGATGTACTATGTACTATCTATATAAAATCCTTGAATGACTGCTATGTTCTATTGCACTCCGCTCCGACCAAACTCTAGACTCCAATACACACGCCATACGGTGTTTGAAATATTGAGTCCGAAATTCCAGGGTGCCGGAAAGCCAGGAAACAGATGCGCGATAACTCCAGTAAGGAGAAGTGATGGAAACATGAATACGGAAGTCAAGGTTGTCCAAGTGAAGTTTAAAATCAGCGAAATTCTCTTTTTTGGACAATGGGTAATGAATAATATATGGTAACAGATGGTTTCCGTTTCCATGTTTGAGAGTTTGTTTTCCTCAGGTGAAATATATATCAGTAAACACGATTTTTCCTAGATGAAGAAAATATTTTCCTTCTTGACCAGGTTTTTGTCTTATTCAGGTTGCGTCTTTCTTTCATCACTCTCCCTCTTCATCACTCTCGTAGAGGACGAAGGAACGCAGAGATGTGTGTCCCTCTCTTTTGCACCTTTAAAGCATCGCAATCAGAGACTCAGCGCTTCTTAAATTGCGCGAAGAAGAAATATCGGGTGAGCGGAGTGTTTAACGTGGCGGCGGGGAGTGGAGGGAGGAAGACAGCGCGGGCGATGGTGGGTGGCAGGGGGAAGGTGGAGGAGGAGGATGGGGAACGAAGCGCGGTGCCTTCACTTGTGAGTCTCCATGACAAGCAATGGGCGATCGGTAGCGGGAGAACTCAGAAGTATCGTTCTTCCCTTCGTTCGAGAAGGTAGTGATGGGGGGGGGGGGGGAGTTTCTAGTTCAAAAGCCTGAAAGACGAAAGAGTTTTTTGCCGTGAAAGGTCAGTGGATATCGAACGTCTGTAAGTATTCCAACTTTTTCTGGAATTCTTTTGACGGTTCTCGAATTATGTACCGTTAATCAATTATCCCAGTTGTGACGAGTTTATTGCTGGTTATCCATTTAAAATACGAATTTCCAATAGAGTATTACTAACATTAATTAAAAATAGTAAATTAAAGGTAATGAACATAAGATATTAAATTTTGCTTAGACATTCCTCCGTATTTGTTTTTTTTTAAATGCAAGAGACAACTTTTAAGATAATTAAATATTGACGAATTTTATTTGTATTAGAACAAATGAGCTAATATAACACTATTCCAAATTATAAAATAGTAAGCAATAACACAGTTTCACAAAGGGACGTATTATCTTGAAAAATGTTTGTTAGAATCCATTCAGTTGTTTCTAAAACAGAAATACAACAGATTTTCCGTTTTCTGGTTTAGGAGAATGAGGTTCTTTGAAAAATAATATTTTTAATATGCCCAGGGGTGAGTAGCTGCTTTACATTATATTGTTTAAAGTGGTGACGTGTTACATTGAATTGTTTTTAAGGCAAGAAACTAGTTCACATGAAACAAGAACAGCACTGCGCTACATTACAATTATTTCTTAGTTGTAAAGAACTTTAAATCTAAATAATATGTCCAAGTTTCACAATTTTTATAACACACTAATATTTTGAAGTTTGAGTGAGACCTTTAATATTTACTTCTGCATGTGGTTTGAGGAAATGTTTTAGGAGGATAAATACATTATTAGATAATTTAGATTTGATTTTAGAGCATTTTATTGACTATGAAGATATTTGAACCAGGGTGTAGATTGAGATGGTTTATAATATTGTTGAACGCTTTTGAAAATAATTAGATACGTTTGATGTATTGAGTTCCTTTTAATTGATCGTTTGCAAATAACTCACGAGCTTAAGTGTGTAATTATATGTATTTATTTTAAATTGTTTGCTATTTTAAGCGATTTTAAAAGTTACACTTCCATTGACGTATTCATACATTCAATCTTATATTTATTTGTGTTCAGATAAGGCTGGTTAATGTGAGGCATTTTGTTAATGAGTGTGTATACAGCTTACCAATTTTGTTTTGTGGATTTGTTTCGATTTATGACGTAATTTGTCTAGGATAACTCTGAATCAAAATGCGAGAGTATAGGTTTCATTGCTGTTGATCCCTTTCCACTGTGAATAGGAGCAAAAAGGGATTTTGTAATGTGTAGACTTGCTATTAAGATTAGTGATATTCTCAATTTCTGTTCCTAGTTTGTAGCCATTTGTTGTGGGTTTCAATTTTTAGTACTTTTGGAGGTATGGTAGTGTCTTCGGGGTAGATAACCAGTCTGGCGTTGTTCACAGTCATAAAGTTTATTATCCATAATTGCATTATATCTGTTGTATTTAATCAAATTTTTATTTTGAATACAAGAATACATATCCTAAATTTTGGAAGCAAACGGAAGTTTCACTAACTGAATAGAAAAAGCGAGTTTGGGTAGTAAAACGCACGCAAAGTTGACGGAGCTCGTGTGACCAAAGACCCTTGAAAGAGAAAACCCACTGCTGAGATGCATCCACTGTTTTGGAGAGCTCTGCAACCACTTGGGGAGGAAGAGCGGTTGGCATTAGAGTTACTTTAAATTCCCCGCGTCCTTGCCCTTTTCCTAAGGTAGACACTGTTGCGGAAGTGCATCGTGAAAAATTCAGGACCCGCGGCAGGCAAAAGCAGTGCTCAGGCATACGGCTGAAGTTCCTGACAAGGGAGGGAAGACCGCAGTGGATGCCAGACGCTGGATGGAGGAACCGAGAGGTGCCATTCGAGTGGAGACGGTGGGCGCCCAGGGGGGAGGAGGGGAAGAGAAGAGTGTCGCGTGTCACGGCAGGATGTTGCGGGGACGAGCGAAACACAAGACTTTGTGGAGAGCGGGAGCGGGGGCGAGAGAAGAGAATTGAAAGGCCGAGAACAGCTGGGTGGGTGCGAAGAGACAGCGAGCCGGACGCCGCAGCCGGAGGAGACGAGAGGCGCCCGAAAGAAAAGAGGTTCTGCTGGAAGGGGCGGCGGGACCCTGCGGAGGAAGGGGACACGCAGCTACTGAGAAGAACAAGAAGATTAAAGTGGACAGACGGAGCACAGATGACGAATAGGTTGTCGAGGGTGGGTAGACGGCCTGAATGGAGCCGGCGAGGAATGCGGCGAGACCGTTGAGAGACAAAAGGGGAGCAGTGCCGGTAGGAACGTCTGTGAAAAGCACGAGATGTGAAGGGTAGTATAAAGAGCGCGGACGATTCTGGCAAGTGGAAAGGGAGCAGAGAAAGGGATGTACGCACCTTGAAAATGCGCCAGGGCGCCGGTCGCAGCTAGTTACCACGAGCCACAAATTCGGCCAGCACGTCTGAAATTCTGTGCGAAACTCACAAAGGTTTGGGTTGCAGTGTACCTCCGTTTGGATTCGCGCCTTAATAGTTATTTATTCACCAAGGGCGTTATAAGGGTTCTAATGATCGAGCGACAAAAAGACCTCGGGATTTTTTCGCGGGGCTTTTTTTCGCCGGACTTTTTGTTGCTCTCGGGCTTTTTGTCACCGAGATCATTACAACCAGTTAATGTCCGTGGTACCTACAAGATTTTATTTTTTACCTAATTTTAATGTTTCGAATGCTCATTTTTACTAATTAACTAGATATTAACTTGACTCTGTTTGTCTTATGGAATTTCCCCCCCATATCTTCTTTTCATAATTCCCAACATGAAGATTCATTCAACTGTTTTCCGATTTCCTTCGTAACAACGATCCTCTTGATCCAGGTAAGTTACGCAGTGTATATCGAAGGCAATAACAAGCAATAACACATCAGTAAAGAATAAAATTAATGTAGTGTTTTGTTGCATTTTCCTAATATTCTCTAATATATATATATATATATATATATATATATATATATATATATATATATATATATATATATTCTTAGAATATATTGGCAGCAGTTGCTTTCCTTCCAATTCAAATTATATGTAAAATATAACAACTTGTCCAACAAAATCTATCAAAGGTAAAGGCCGCAGAATTTATTGATTGCGTTGAAAATGATCAGCTTTCAATCCATGAGAATAACATTTTCAGTGATTTTTCTACGTCATTTTATGTTACAAATTTCTGTGTTCTGGAGTTACATTTTCTAGACATCTGACGTAAATTATGTTAGAAGGGACAAGTGAATATTCTGTACGATCAGATAGTAATTTTATTTGCATTCTGAACTTCGTCAAAGTAAAATTTGACCTCTTCACTGACTCATGACATAATGTAGAAAGATCTACGTATCTGGACACCATATTGAAAAAAAATGAAAAAAATATGTATCTTAGTCACGAAATTGAAAGAACTGAAATCTTTACATTACATTGCGGTATTTAATGCTGCAACATATTGAACGAACAATATGTTAATATAAACACTAAAAAACACAACATACTACATTACGCAATCTTACATATTAGTGAAATTAAAACAGAATAAAATAATATTCAAAGAAAATTTCGATTTAACTACCAAAAAATTACTCACATATGTTTAATGATTACTTGTGATTGTAGCAATATCATCGTAGAGTGCTCGTTCCAATTAGATGAGCCTTTTAAGCGACGATACAGTTTCCCACGCGGAGGAATATTTCTCAGTAAGTTTCCTGGGCCCTGTTGATTGTGCGGGTTAGTAGGTGTGCCCGAGAGCGTCCCGGGCGCCGGGGCTGGAGGGGGCGCCGCGCCTTCGCAAGTGCCTGCGGGCGCGTGGCTGGATGAGACGCGACGGCTTGCGCGCCACTCGCCGCAACAGGGCGCGGCGCGGCGGCGGAGGCAGCGCGCAGGCGGAGACGGTGGTGGGGGCGGATACGATGGTGGAGGCGGAGACGAACGTGGAGGCGGCGACGGACGTGGAGGCGGCGACGGACGTGGAGGCGGCGACGGACGTGGAGGCGGCGACAGACGTGGAGGCGGCGACGGACGTGGAGGCGGCGACAGACGTGAAGGTGGAGGCGTGGGTGGAGGCATAGGCGGAGGCGATGGCATAGACGTAGACGTAAACTTAAACTGAGTAGAAGGCGTAGGCGAAGGCGTAGGCGGAGCAAGAGGTGAAGCGGGACGTGAATGTGAAGTGGGTGGCGGAGGCGGAGGCGAAGCGGAAGGTAGGGCGCTCATATCCGGAGTCTGCCACCCATCGCCTGGTGCCGCCGCCCGCCACCAGCCCCCGGCCCCTTGACTCATTAGGGCACCGGCGAGGCGCTCTCGTGCGGTTCGCCGCCTCCTTAGCGGCCACGCCCCTTCCCCAGGGCACCGCTGCACGCCGCCGCACGCTCTCCTTCCCCCTCCTCCCGCCGCGCCGCCACGCGCACGCCTGCCCCTCCGAACCACCTCCTACACTCGGCGCTAAGAGATCCTCGCGGCACGTTCACAATACTTCATTTTCGCCTCTCCGCATTCTTAAGGGTACTTTGTTTTAACTGTCGCTCTCCCTCTTGCTCTGGTAGTCCTTTTAATTCAATTCTGTGTATCTCTATAGTTTACATGAAGTTTCATTATTTATATGTGTTCCTCGCTTTATTATACAGCAAAAAAATAGTTTTTTTCTCTCTCTCTCTCTCTCTCTCTCTCTCTCTCTGACGAATCTCAACTTTGACCTTCAGCTTTGCTTATCGTTCTCAACTCTTCATTTCTTTCATTTCCCTTTTTCTCATTTCAATTCTACTTCTCGTCTCCTACGATTCTTCTTCAATTATCTTCACTCTTCTCTACTTTTCGGCCCCAATCGTTCTTTCTTCTCTCTCCCTTTCCCCGCCGCTGCGACCTCCTCTCCCGTCGTCGCCTTGTCATGCGCCTCCTCGCCTCCACTTCGCCCGAGCCGCGTGGGACGCGGTTACCCCGCTGCAAAGCAGCCATTTCCCGCCCCACCGCCTTGCATGCCGACGAGACGGCCTGTTTGGCTGGCGCTTCACGATCTCGGGCGATGTTGGCGCGGTTTTGCAATCAGCCCGTGGGAGGCGCCCGGCGCGGCACGCGTGCCCTGGGGCGCCGCGCTGCCCGGAGCCCACGCTCGCGCCGTCGCCCTCCGTCGTCGCCCACGCCTTCGCTCGGCACCAGTCTTCTTTTTTCTTGCTGTCGTCTCCGTTGTTCTCGAGGCACTCCTCTCCTTCGTCGATCTTGTCGCCCTCGTCACCTCCCGGTCGTTTTCGTTGATCTCATCACACTGCCATCCTTGTCGTCACTCTTTGTCGTCATCACACTCGTCGCCGACGCCACCCTCATCGGATCGTCACTCGTCGTCCTCATCGCACCATTCCCCCTCGTCGTCCTTGTTCTGCAATTCACTCTTCGTTGCCCTCATCGCACTCGTCGCCCTGACGCGTTCGTCGCCCTCACCAAACTTGTTGCGCTCGTCCTCGTTTCTCTCATCGCACTCGTCTCCTCTGCTGCTCTCGTCATGCTCGTCAGTCTCGTTGGCGTCATCACTATCGTCGCCCTCGTCGTATTTGTTGACCTCGTGTCCCCCATGTGTTAACATTCGTCTTGACCACGTCATCTTTTCCGTCCCTCGGCCAGTCACGTCCTGACACGCCTTCTCCTCAGTAGCTATCTGTCGTTCCGAGTGGATTTTGTCAGTTCAGTCACATCCTCTCCTGACTCTGTTTCACGTGCCTCCGTCCACTGTTGCCACCTTTCGTTGTTTCTTATCGTTGCCTCTGGCCTCTCGCACTCCGTCCGCACGTCACACGTCACACGTCGCCGTCGCCTTCACCGTTTCCCGCGTATAAAACGCCAGGTACGCTCAAGTGGCGTTGCGTGGTTGTGCATGCAGGCGCGTTTGCGCGGAGACAAATTCGTCGACTGTTTCATTACCAGCCTTCCTGATTAATTAGGGTTTGGCGTCGTGTAAAGTGACTTCCACGAATGAAATATGAATGAATACGAACGTAGGAACCCTAGCATCTGCTGGGTTGAATGAGAAAGAGCGGTCTCCATAGTCTCGTCGGTTTCACCTAGTACTTGTATTAATTAAATTACTTCGTGATTCAGCAAGAAACCGTTATTAATCCTAAGTATAATTTGTTTGGATATAATCAAAGACAAAAGGGTCTGAAATAATTAGCTAATGGTTTAAATAAAAACATGAAAATATATATAATTTTAACATAAACGTCTCATAAGATGAACATAGAATTTCTAGATATAATAGTTACACATGCAAATAAATTATTTTTTTAAATATATAACGCTGTTTTCACTGTTTGTCTCTTAATTTTATAAAACGTCCAGCTAGCAATCCAACGTGCTTAATATATTAATAAAACTTTCCTTCCTTAATATTCAAAATAACATGTATTGAATGTTATACATGAAATACTACAAAAAGATACGTTCGTGCAAGTGCAGCAAATTCATGCTTTATATGTTCATAACCATTAATTTATTTAAATTTATTTATGTGAAACATGCATAGAAATTGATGTGTTAGTTGATGGAAATGTATTACTATAATTTTGTAAGTGACTAAATAAAATTTATTATTACCACGTATTCACATTAGAATAGCGCATATTGTGTTAGCAAATACTAGCATATCAATCCTAAAGGCATGCCGTATCACAGAGTTAACTATATTGTCATAAGAATTTCCGTTTAAGGTAAATGTATGATAGGTAAATACTCAACAATTACATCATAGTTACAGGGATATGTTTTAATTTTGTTTAAAAAACTATACTCTTTATTTATACTAGCATATTGGATTCTGATTAGTTTGAAATTGTTCAATATTCGAAGAATTGTTTGTTTCATTTGAAATCTTCATTTAAATCAGTGCTCAAGTCTATGTATGATTTGCAGTTTTGATTGTTACAACCGAATAATACAACATTTGTATACCTGGGACACCTCTGAACAGTTACTGGAATGACATAATAAGATCATTTTCAGGAATGCTCACTCCAGAAAAAGTCGTACGATTTTTGAAGAAGAAACAAAATTGATAAATGTTGACACTTCAACAGATTCAATACTCATGGAGAGCTCGTAGAGTATTTCAGCTTTAAAGGAATACCAATAATCACTTTTTTGAATTGTCGATGACATTTAATATTTTGTATTTGTACTTTTAATGATTTTTAAAAATTCTTGCAATATAAGCAAAGGTACGTTTTTATTTATAGTCTTTGTGTGAAGTTGTTCTGTAGAGCAATCTTTTTCTAGTTTTCTAGAAGATCAATAGATGCAATATGCATTTTATTTGTTGAATGTCACCTCTGGGTCATGAGTTATTTTAGATGAAGTTTTAATGCTTTTTTATAATTACTGCTCTTGCTTTATCACACTAGACATTATTTTCAGGCCCACATTTATTTTTACAGCATTTTATACCCAACACAAGCATACTTGACAGAAACTCGAAATAAGAAAACATTAAGCCGATTTAGCGTGCGGTGTGGCGAAACGGAAGCTAATACGACGTACTTGAGGGCAAAGGCGAGACCTTATTAATTTAGAGCTGCTCGCGCCGTGCCACCACCGGCAGACAGAACGGCGTCACCGCCGTTCAACCCTAGACGACGCCTCTCCAATTCCTCTTCGTTGCCGCTCCCCCGTGCCGAGCCACTCTCTTGCCAACGGTCCACGGACAAGCGCTTTTATTAGGTTATAAGTCACTTCCTGAAATTAGTTGGTTTGAGCGAGAGAGCAGGCGTCTTTAAATATTTTACGGCTTTACACCCTTTGCATCTCGCAGACGTGGCGCGGAAGAAAACTGCATCACGAGCTGAAACACGAAGTTTGCGAAAATCGATGAAAAATTTACGTCCAAATGGACCAGCAATGCTGCTTGGAAGGGAGTGTGGTATTGAAGAATGTGTGGCGCGAATGAAACTCAGTGAGTGTATTTTTGCTACGTGTGTTTGCAGGTAAAGATAACATGATTTTGATAATCATCAATTTTTCTGTCTTACATGAACTTAAAAAATGCACCATTGTTCCTCTTTTATTTTAATCAATAGTTTGGGGCATATTTTGACGAATATTCTTAATAATTTTGATGTGAGACAATAAAATGTGAAGATCTTTTAACAATTTATATACATACTGCGTTTTGTTAAAAAGGGTTTTGTTTGACTTCCAAAAATGTTAATTTCATGGATATATTACATCATCATGGCCCGAAGCGTGCCGCAAAATCGGGCAACAATGAAACATTGGTATTGAGAATCTTGATAGCTTTCGATCATTTGAGGAAGAGAGTTTCTCATTGTGCGTATTTTGAAATCCGTTGACAGAACAGCGGGGAACCAACAAATTTAAAATCAAAGTCGTCATCTACATTTATGAAAGTTAAATGCCTTCTAGAAGATCGCACAGATTTGCGGCAACAAATTCGACAATCCGCGAAATTCTACTGTAACAATTCCGCCGCTGAGACTGCGTTCCGGTCTCGTAGGTTTTAGTTGCCTGTCAATTAGTGTTTGATGTAAATTACGTCAGACCCGATCATTCCGATAATACTCGCATAGAGAGACGCGAAATCATTAGCCACAGTGCGGATGTTGGGAAATACGTTTGGTTTTAAAAACTGCAGTCCCTTGATGCCCGACATAACCACAAGTGAGATTTGAATAATGGACCGGGTCCCGTAGCGATCCCAGTAAGCTCCATTAACCGTGCAGGCGGGGGTGGGAGGGTATCGGGTCTCGGAAATGGAATTCCGATTTGTTTTACATGAAGTTGCGGTATCGCGAAGTGCACCTATGCGGTCGGGGGCGCCCAACAGTAGAGTGGCGGTGGCGGCGGCGGCGGGCGTGGCGTGCCTGGCGGCGGCGGCGGGGCGGCGGCGGCGTTGAACTCACCCGCCAAGCCGCGACCAGCGCCGCGCGGCGTCTGTTTCCCGAACACGCAGCGCGGCTCGTCACGCTTCCGCCCCGTCCGTCCCGCGACCGGTTCCCCCCTGCTCCTCACACCACGCCGCGGGCATCGCTGCGAACATTGGTGCCGTCGAAATTCTGGCCAAGGCCCCGGCAAACCTATTGCCTCGCTGCCAGATTTTGTTTGCCGGAGATTATGCTCTTATTTGTTGTTTTATTAGTGGCGTACTTTACTGAACAGGTTTCTATCGGACAGGAATCCTGCCGGTATGATTTTCTTTAGGTATTGTTTGGCCCCTTTAGGGTGTTGTTTCTAAAACACGTCGGAGATGTTCATGATATGTATGTGAAACAGATAAAATTATTTTGGTATATCAAATTTCAAAAATTTGTTTTGTTAGTGCCTTTATCCACCTAACAACAATTGTTTTATAACAATTGTTTTACAAGTTTTTCGAAAGTTTTACTATTTAAAACGCTACTATTCTATTTATTCTATTTGTTATTTAATTCCTTAGCGTATCATCGTGTATACCTAACAGGTTGATTGTCCTATTAATAACGAGAGTAATTTTTCAATAATTTTTACGTTGAAAATAAAAATTTATTATAGCACCGTAGTATCAGATATCCATTAGTTACACGTCATGTTACGAAACATCCATAAATTTTCTGAGAATCTGCATTGTTTCACTTCTTTGAATCCGGGCCAGGATTTCTCGGCACGTGGCTCGCTTCCCACCGTGATTCTGGGGCGCCTTCACACACACATTAGCTTTATTCAGTGGGCGAAAGGTGCTCGTCGCGGCGGGCCATTAGCTGAACTGCCCTTTGTAGAAAACGTCTCCGGTGGATTGACAGTGATGGATGCCGTCAACGCGAGTTTTAAACGCGTGAAGCGCTTCGAAGCAGCGGTGACGTCCGTGTCACAAGCGAGGCATCGGACGGCGGCAGAGTGAAGTGAGACCGTAAATGCTCCGCCGAGCGATCAAAGCGAAAACCTTCGGGAAATACGTTATTGTCATATTTTGGTATTTAGTTTTCCGTATAACGCTGATTGAAAAACATAACAAAACACGAGCTCGATTAGAAATTCCTTCGAGTCCTCAGTCATTGGAATGTCTGACCTGTAGAGTTAATGTACATGTCGCAGCAATTTATGTAGTCTATATTTCCTATAATACAGGTATGTTGTTTTATTTCTTTTACCTAAAATCAAGAAAAAAAACATTACTTCTAACGGACTTGCGTAAGAATAACACAGCATCTTTGTCGATGCAGTAGAGGAAATCATCCTCAGAAAACTCTATTGATCGGGATAAAAATTGTAAAGTTGGCTTTGTGTAAACTGCAGGAACGTTCACAGAACCTGGTGGTACAGAAATATGTAGGATACTTCAATACGGTAGTGAACTAGTAGTGAGGTTTTTGGTCTCGATTTGTTCAATGCATTTTCTCGGTGGCTTGAAATGAAATTCTCAATTCATATTAACATTTTGAATACTTTACTTGATATAAATGATAATCGTTTAATCAATCTGCTGTTAAAGTGTAAATGACTGATAATGATCACGTTAGGATTGTATTATCCATTTGATATTTTTAGCACGTGTATGCACTCCCAAGGATTATTTTTTTACGCTTTTTCTTTTCATTAACTTATTCGGTTTGTTATGAAGTACATATTGAAATACGTGCTACGAAAGGGAACGTACTATCTTTCAATGGACAAAATATTACCCAATTTTGCAGGTATTTCAGCATAAATCTATAGTAAATTCTCATCCAATATACATATGTAGCATAATTTTTTTTTTTTGCACATCCCACTTATCAAACTTTGTCACTTTCACAAAATTAATTCTTAGTTTCATCAATTATTTTCCAATTTTGTATTTCAATATCCTTAGCGATTTCTCTTCTAACAATTACTTGGCTTTCTCTGTACTAATAACAATTATATTATGCAATTATTGAATGTGCCGATATCAAAGATTCTTAATTTTATTTCAGTGTAAGAAAAACCATCATCTGATAAAACAAAATATTTTTGTTTAACCTGAAAATCTTTAGTACAATGTGTCAAAGTATGTTCACAAGCAATCCTGAATATGTAATGCTACTGGATGTGTCTTAAATTAAAAATTCAGAAGAAAATGCACAAATCTCTCAAATACAAAAATCACATTTTTGTTTACATCGCCTTGGGAAAAATTTATTAACGCCAGCGTTCAGATTCACATGCATGAACGTTGTGTACGTTTTTATTTGCAGAAATTCTTGCGTTTATGTGGCGCTTTTCGACGTTTTCTGCGAACTTGGAGCGCGCCGCAGTGGGAATTCCACGTTGAAAAGGCGCCGCCGAGTGGGATGCTACCAACCGACGCCTGACAGACCCTTATGCAAATCAAGATGGATGCAACACATCAGCGCTCTGCGGGTTGCATACCACTCCTGCGCGAACAAGGTTCAAATTGAATTCGTAGGCGGTGACATTCTGTGTTTTCGCATGAACTAAACGTCGTTATTACGTTGGGATAAACGTGTAAATGGAGATATGAAACAAACTCGTTATTTCTTTCGCCCACTTTTCAATACACTGTTTAATTCTGTACGGCTGTTCAATTAAAGTGCATGTTAAGTTTTCAGGCGCGAACGCCAATAATAAATGCGTTTCCGCTAAAATGAATGTGAAAACGTGCGAGTAGTTATTATGCTATGAACCTTTTGTATTTCCTGAAGATTTATTTTTCCGACCTTTTCATGTCGCTGTGTTGGAATTAACGGGGTAAAATGCGATTTATACCGCGTGGAAACAAAAGATCAGTAATGTTTCGATGTTGCATGATGCGTTTGCATTTGTATAGAATTGGGTACTTTATCAAAAAGAATTCAAAAGTGTTATACAAATAAAATGCGTTTGCTATTAGAAACAAATAAAAAATCATAATATATCTCTTGTCTATGAAGAATTACTTAATGTCATTTTGTTAGTCAGCTTGAAGGATTTACAAAAGTTAAATTTTTATTGTGTATATGAAGTTATTTCAGGTCAACGTAATAAGATATTAATTTTCACGTAAATTAGTCCGAAGTAAACCGTTCTGAATTGTATTTAATAAAAGGGGGCAAAAGTATATTATTGCTTAAAATCGTAGATAATATTATTTAGTAAATAAAATCCAACTGTTAATCCCATTTACTCTTCATACAAGAAAAAATCCAACGTTATTCGTGTTTGGTGGTATCACTATTTTGGAATAACTGCAGGTGCCGTTTTAGAAATGCTTTCTCACATAACTCATGTCAACAATCAACCGTTATTTTGATTGCGATTATTTGATTATATTTGTTTTGCGAAATGAGTCAGTCTAATGAGCCATTGAAAACATCGTCGCGTCCAACTGAATAGTGCCTCACACACTAGTATTAACTTTACATTGTAGGATATTTTACTGCAGACTCTTTTGCGTGGTGTGTAAATGACTACAATGGTAATACTGATGGAGGCTGAAATTAAAGGCTTCGTTTGCTTACTTGCGACAGCATTTTCATAACTAGATGCAACTGAGAAGCAAAAACAAAGATAAAAATATTAAAAGAACAAGCAATATTACATATACACACACACATATATATGATGAAACATCGTAACGAAAACAAAAGAATATTAATGAACTCATTTGACTCGTAATACAGAATTAAATAGAACATCGACAATTTTTGCATAAAATGAAACAGCGGAGTAACCGTAAAGGAACTGGACGGATGCAACGGAGGGTTAATTACAAAAAAGTATAAATATGTTTATAACGTCCATTTTTGATATGTGTGTATAATGGATATGCCAAGAACAGTAATCATCCCTACATTTGCATCGTATACCTACAAAATTCATCAGTTATTTTAGAATCTCATATTCATATTTTTTAAGCAATCTACGATTTTTTCTGACAAATTTTGAATCCGCCTTTCTTTCAGTGATACTCTCAACCAATACTAAAAATGTGTAGTATATTTATGCTTCAGAGGTTTACCTGATGACTTTGTACATATTAATATAAAATACAGTCAACAATCAATTTTAAAATATATTTGCGTGGTAATAAAGAATAATCCTACTCACTTTTATTATGCACCTTCTACTTAAAGATTATATGTACTTAATAATATTCGAACAAATCATCAACAGTATTAAACGTATGTGTTACTACTGAATAATGTATTCGACGAAATTGTAATAAACAAGATTATTGTCTTTCTTGAATATTGTGATTAAAATACATTTTCGGAGTATTAAAATAATTACGTTGCGTACGTAACATTTATTTTATTCCACTACTCATATACAATAAATTATCCAGATTATTGACTTGCAAAATAAACTACGTACAATGTATAGAAATATTAATTTATGTATGAAGGCCTAAATTTGAATGTTTCAGGAAAAAGAATCGGAGCGCAGCGGATGCCACTAACTTTTTCCTGTAAATGTGAAAGCTAATTTTCCTGTAACCATTGCTGTCATATATCAGTTGATCGTTGGCTGCCGAATTTACTGACCGTTCTTTTGCGTATTTCTGAAAACTCCGTCTGTGCATTTTTGTAATCGAATTAGTGTGGTAAAATGATTTTCTCTGACTAGCGAGGAAAACGTCAACTTGATAAACGATTAGCAGTACAGAAATATCTTCTCTAATATGCGAGAATACTACATAGAAATATATTTATGTAAGTAATCAATACAAGCAGTGCATTTTTCAGGTAACCAGTACGAAGAAATGGCGTATACTTAATTTTTCAATATAAAAATTCAAAGAAACGTACAAAATATACACTTGTAATCATTCATAATATGCTAGACGGCGGTAATATTGAGTCATATCGTGGCAATGTTTTGTTTCCTTTATTGTTTTTAGTGTTTTACTTTGTGGTAGGTCTCCTCTAAAATTCTACATTTGTTGCACTATTAAGGGAAGAATCATTTTACTATCAATAAACACTGAACGGAAGTAGTACTTTCTGCACATGAATAGTAAAAAACATCATTCAGTAATTTCAATTAGTTTCATTTCATTGGGACAAAGGACAGTACGAAACGGATACGTAGGCGTTGCCTCTCTCAATTGTTTACAATCTTCAACTTTCTCTAAATGACAGATAATCAGAATTTTCTATGTGAAATTTTCTTTGTTGACAATTTTAATTTTTTCAGCCCTCTGGGATGCGTGTTTTTAACTCTAGTTCTGAATAGCATGGCATGACGGAGCACCCATTGTGAAACGTGAGGTTGGCGTAAAAAAATTGTTGCAATTAGAAACTTGTAAAATTTGAAAGTGAAAACATGAAAATGTAAGTTGATCCATTTCTAACCTGCTGTATGGAAGCCGCAAAACTTTTCCACGTCAACTTACATTTTCATGTTTTGTGTTTCAAATTTTAGATCCTCAAATTCAATTTCATTCACTTTTCTTGTAGTATTAAATGACACGCCCCCTTTCTTTCTTTATTTCAGTTCTTAAAATGTTAAATATATTTTCTAAAAATTGTAAATTATTAGTAATCTTTTATTTTAATTTTGTTGTTTTCCTTTTTTTTTTTTTTTTTTTTTATTTATTTTTTTCTTTGTTGGGGCATGTGGTTTAGGGCTTGGATCAATAGATTTTTATTGGTTAGGAATAGGCGATCTTGGATTTTGAGCTTGACATCATGCTTCGTTTTTTTACAGGTGTTGGATTGGATTGGGAATGATTTATTGTTTATTTAAAATTTACATGCTTTAATGTTAGGTTGGATTTTGAATTGGTTATATATGTGTTAGGGGGGCGAATTTATCTTTTGGGAATTGGATTGATACGGCAGGGGTGACAGCATTTCGGTCTAGGTTAAAGGTATTTGTTAGTGAGAAATGTTGAGTGAGTTATAATAGTTCGAAATTGTAAGATGTGATTTTGATTAGATCCATAGTAGCTCATGTATTGGAATTGGGTATAAATCAAGGGTGCTTGTATGATTTTTCTAAGGCCTTTGTTTTGTCCGGTCTGAAAGTTTCTCTTTGATGAGGTGCTGCTTTCCAGACGGGCAGCGTATGTTAGGGTGGGTAAAATGATTGATTTAAATATCATGAGCTGGCATTCGATTTTTAGTGAGGATTTTATGTTGTTTTCTGATTCACGTTTTAATATCTTTTCCTCTACTTGAAAACTGATGATGATGGCTAAGTCATCGAAAGCTGCTATTGTAATAAACAATATTATTGGCAATGACGACTCATATAATTATTTTATTGTAAATGCCAACGAAAGCCCACCACAATACCAATATTCTGATAGGTTGCTAGAGGGGGCGAGCGGTAGCGGGCGAGGGTGTTCATAAGATGGCTACGCAATGCCAGCGGAGGGGACTGCTGAAGGTGAGAAGTTGTGAAACAATAAAGCGAAAGTATGGACTAGCGATCATTACTGACGATATAAAAAATGTGTGAGTTTTGATGTTCGAATTTGACGAAAGGGTGGACGGCTAGTGCTGTCAGCGACGACACGATTTTGGCGCGGTACGCTTCTCGTGATAAAAAATGAATCCGAACGACTTGCCCGGACACAGAGCAGAGGCACTGTATCAGCACGCACAGAAGTGGGAGGCGCATATATGAGGGAGCCTGTGATGCCCAAGAAGAGCACGACGCGGTGAAAGGAAAGGTGAATAATTATGGGATGAGGCAGGCAGGCACGGGGACGACAAGAGGGGTCGGGTGGTGTTGGGCAAATATATATGTATGTAGGCGGGGATTGAACGAAAGAATGACTGGAATAATGGATCTGGAGAGGACGTATTGCCTGAACCGATGTCACTGCAGTGCCTCCGACCGAGAGGTTCTAGGTTCGAGACCCAACGGTGACATGATTTCCGTCACTAGCCAGGTCAATAGGTCGAGTTCTGTTGTTGTCTAGAGAAGAACTCTAGAGGCCGGCCGCTCTGTTCAGTAGTTTTCCGTGGTGTCTCGGAAGGCCAGGCAAATGTCGGAACAGTACCCTGCCAAATGGGCTAGGAACCGCGCGTAAACTTTTATTATCATTTATTGTCCTTCCTCTTTTCCAGACACGTACACGTACATGCATTATACTACCACACATGCCGGAAGACCGATCGAAAGCTTAGAACTTCTTTCTGCTGGGGCGGTGCATGGGAAAATACCTGGTTGGTGAAAACCCCGCTAGCCGACGGTACTTCGACGCCGGATCTCGTTATCTAGTGGGGCAAGATCACCGAGCAAAATACACGCACAACACTTACGTGACTAATGACCTTGGTAGTTTACGTGCCCGGAGTCACTAGTAATCTATCACCGAGTAATGGCGTGGAAAGTCGGTATTAGATCGGGAGCCATACCGGTAAAGAACGAGGGAGCCGAATTGTAAGCTGGAGGTAGCCGGTGGTGCGGACATCTTAAGGTTTCAGCGGGTTCATAGAGGAGCCGAAAGGGTAGCGGGGAGAGCTAAACGTTCTGTGTAGATAATCGCATATCGAGCTAGACTCTCCTGCTCCCAGTGCTGCAGTGGAGGGGGTGGAAGTTTACGTGCAGAAGATTGGCAACGCTGGCCTGTGTGTGCGTGGAAGGATGCGGAAGATAATTGGCAACGCGCCGGCTCGTGGGGATGTCGCCAGCGACGACGATGCGCTGAAAGCAACTTCCGCCCCCGCCTCCACGTGACCTGTCCATTCCCCCCGGCGGCGTCGCCAGCCTCAAAATGGGTTCGAATCTTCCCAATGCCTCGCTGCGCCAGTTTGGACTTGGATGTTATGAATGGCTGCGGAGGCGACTTTGTTGATTGCATCGCACTCGGGTGTCGGTTATTTATGAGTTCGTTCTAAGCGCAGGTCGTAACGGATAAACGTAGTTTTTGCAATAACCTATCAGGAAGCGGACGAGTCCAACAATTTTCTCTCCAGAGATCCTACTTTAGATCCACGTCGCAGGCATATTTTGGACTGGAGTTTAATTGTCTGTTTGTGACAATTCCATTCTGATTGGTCTCTCTGGAAACAACTACACGATTCCTGGAAAATTAATTTGCCTTAAATTAAAACTTTAAAACAAAGGTTTTCACTATTACTCTTCAGCGAGAGATGAGGCTATTATTTTTCTGATTAATGACCATGTCAAGGAGTAAAGCTTTCATTTTGAATAATATTTCTCGTAATATTTTTTTCATTCTTGTTCGTTTTATTTCACTGAAATATAAACTTATATTGTTGACGCTATTTATCTGTAAACGTATCTCTTACTTCCGTGTTTCGTTCTCGCCAAAGTTGCTCATTTTAATCGGTCGATGACTTGTGGCCCTCTGTGGTCACCGTGGTCTTCTGAATGAAAAATTGAGAATTACCACATGCGTTAAGTGAAGCAAGTGTCGAAAATGTTGTTTACGTAGGTCTTCTAAAATTTACCGAGTAATAACATTCATTAAATAAAATGAATTTCTTTCGTAAATACTGCAGTATCTTCGTGACAATTGCTTCCAGTGATGTATTAGTTACATTGTGATTAAAGAAATAATGACCATGTATGAAATACTGCTGTTAAAAAATTGAATTAATGTGCTTTGAATTTTCAAAATTACTGTGCAAATCATTCGCTGATTTAGGTATAATAAATGCGAAGTTTATTAGTAGCTCTTTCGAATGTAATGTAATTCGAGAGAAATTCGACAAAACGCACCAGAAGATCGGAAAGTACGCATAATGAGCAATAATTAAAACTGAAAGCAATATATGAAGCAACGTCAGAGTTGTGGTCAACATTTTCCAATTTCGTAGAAAGTCAGAATTTCCAGCACTGTTCGCATTGTCTATGAGAGTTTTGTTTCCTAAAACACTAGTATTTTTTCAAAACAAAATGTTATTAAATTAATAATAACCTATAAACTAATATTAATTAATATTTTTAATTTTCTAGTAGGTAATTATATTTTTTGTTTTAATTCCAAACATATTAAAGGGTGCAAACGCCTCACATTAAACTTTTGAGGAGAAAGAATAAGCTGATTTTAGATTACAAAAACTGTGTATTTACTCAGTGGACATTTCTTTTTTTGGAATACAAAGTGATGTACAAATAATCGTGTAAAATGATGATACTTTGGAGTGTTAAACTGAACAATTTCCAATATTCATTTTTCTTTCTAATATCATTTCAATTCTTACATGAGATTTATATGAAATTTTGCTTTCAACATTATTTTAATCTCACAAAATATGCATTTCCAGATCACAACACCGACAAAAATGCAACAACTTATACAGATTTACACAAATGGAGAGCCAAATTGTTGGTGGCACTGGTTCTCTTTCGTTTTCTGGTTTACTGAAATTACAATGAACAAAACTTTGCGGAATACTACTGGACAATTAAATACTTTGACACATACATTTCCGATGCCATTGGCAATGGAAAATAGTATGCTTCCCTTTGAAAAATAGCACTTTTTCACGAATTAGACTCTTTTTTTCCATGCTAAAACAAACATTACTCAAATATTCCGTAAGTTTTGACAAGAAATGACATTTCGATTTATTTTCCAAAATGTACTGTCATCATAGAAGATTGTCTATTGTAAAATATTACCTTTTTAAATTGTACACGAATTTAATTAATTCAGAATTCCTACTTTGGGTTGAACAAGAATAATATATTTCCCAAACACCAGGTATCATTTGTTAAAAATGCATTTTACGTTCTTTACAGAAATTTACTTACTCTACATGAAAGAACTGGGTGAGCTACTCCAGTGGATTTATTACAACGGCAAACCATTAGAAAATGGTACGTCGATGCATAATTATGACTTCATTTAATGATTTTAAAATTAATTTCAAATTACCTTTGGAGAACATGTTGGCTGAATATCGTGCAAAAAGTTACTTATAATAGTTCATATGAAAAGAAGCTTTTAGATTTGCAAATTTAATTAAATCAAGAAAGTTTGAGGTATCAAAATACTTAACCTTTTAATTCCCGTGTTATTTCTAATGTTTAGATTTATTTAGTCAAAAAACAGTAAAACCTGTGACGTATTTGCAAGAAACTGCGCACGTTTTCTTGAGTTCCAGAGTCCCTTCCCATCATTTTAACTATGAATAGTTGAATATGAGAAAAAGTTAAAGATAAATAAATAAAAATAAAATTAAAAAATCGCGAGATTAGCAACATAGGTATTTTAATTATGATAATAGGTAAAAACTAGACATTTACGTTCCCGAGTTATAGAAAACTTAACTTGTACGCTATTTGTACATGCTCCTTGCGCGTAAGCAAACGAAAATTTACCAGATATATCTATATTTATGCAATCACATCTGCAATCTTATCATTCTTTCAAGATGGTACTGTTCTTTCCAGGAAACACATCTAAGTCGACTATAAAATATAGGAAATTTAACTTTTACGTAATGTATGTGTACTGTTTTTACCATACTAAAAATCATTATTCTTTTTCCCCTTCCTGAAAAAGACGCCACCTTCTATTCGCTTTAGAATACATTTCTCACCTATCCACGGGTATTCCCTTTTAACATATTTATTTATTGTCTGGTCAATTACAAAGATTTTGGAGAGTTTACCATCTAAGACATCATTAACGTAGGGTAGAGCATAGACAGAAGGGAAGTTCATTTTATGATAAATTCCCTCCAGCGTCTAATGGGTTCGGATTGCTTAATATTTTTAAAATTCTATTTTGAATTTGGAAAACAGTTTCTATTAATGCATTGAATGAGATATTGCATTTTAATTTGAATGTTATATTAGGTGCGCTTTATTTCTGTTTTGGATACCTTGAATTCATTCACATGCTTTATTATGAGTAACCATAGTTGAAATTTGTAGCATAATCCGCTATTTTGAAGTCTTCAAAATTGTTTCTGGTGATCTTCTAATATACTTATTTAATTTTTCTATTTTCATTTCAGTTCTAATTCGTTTCTTTAAGAGCGTGCAGAACCAATGTTAAAGAACTTTCAAGATATTGGAAGTGACCCTTGCGGTACACCTCCATACATACTTTTGAGCAGATTTGATTGTATTCACTTTCACTACGAACGAGAGATTTTGCAGAGATCAATTAATTCGTACAATTGATAGTGTATTTTTAAATTTTCATTTTATGTAATAATCATGAGTGTCAAACGTCTTCGAAGGTCTTTTACACAATAAGGAAAAAAGATGTATATTTATGAAAATAAGCGACGTTTGTTATATTTTCCGTTGCACGTTAAAGCTGCTGAATGATGAAATAATATTTTCGAAATCCAAATTGATCTTTAAGAATAATATTATTAACTTTGTTATTTTTCTAACCTTGTTTTCTCGTCCCACTTCGAATAATTAGAAAGTATTGTAATCGTGTGCTGGAAAACGACAAATTTTTGGCAGAAAAACCCTTATTGCTAGGCCCTGGTAACGAAGTAGTAGATACATCTTATTCCTATATGTAGTAACTTACTGCCTTTAACACGTATCCAGGAGAGATGTTTATTGGTATCAGATGATGTCATGGCAGTGTCTCTGATCGGGAAGTCCTAGGTTCGTGACCCGACGGTGGCAAGACTTTCGACACTAACCAGGTATCTAGGTCGAGTTCACTCGCTGTCTGGAGACGTCTATCGGCTGGCTGCTCTGATCAGCAGTTTTCCGGGGTGTCTCCGATCAATACCAGGCGAATACTGAAATAGTACCCTAGCAAATGGACCATGGACCGCGGAATATCTTTATTTCCTCTTTCTTGTCTTATCCTCCCCCTTTACTCCCACATACAGTAGCACGCAGTACAGTACTATACATACCGAGACAGGTCGAGAGCTTTGAGTGGTCGCGAATGGAGTGGTATTACGCTCATGGGAGATACCTGGTTGAGGCATACCCAGTCAGACGTCTGTCTATCTGTCGTCAACGCTAATGCCTATACCGTTCAGAAAATTTTCTCCTTAATTGATATTCTCCCATGGATTTAACTGGACTCGAGGCCTTCTGAGTTTAAGTCGGATTTTTTATTTTGATTTTGGAGTTCTTTACATGCAGCCTCAACATTATCGTCTAAATGGCTCCAAACTTTTTGATTAACATTTGTCCTCAAATAGCATAAAAAACTCTTAAAAATGGGTCAGATATAATTTTTGTTAAAATTCTTGGTTTTTTGAAAGTTTCTTAAGTAATTTTTTTCGCTGTTCCTACAACTACAATATTAAATATAGAGATATTTTAATGAAGGCTTATTTTAAAATTGGTGTTGAAACAAGGTCATAAACAAAGGTTAAAAATATGGGAAGTTATAGGGCTCATTATGTGTGAGATAAAATTAATTTTTAATTTTTTCTCAAAAAGTCTCCAAATCTTCATTTTAAATTTATCCTCGTATGCATTAAAGGACTTTTTCCACTTTCGGCGAACACTGTATTTTCGTAAATTGCGTGAAGTTTACACTGAAAAGTACTATATTTAGGATAAAGATTTTTGACTTAAATGAAAACTGATCTAAAAAATCAGATTTATACCAAAATATTTCAAAAACGAGTATTTTTTGCCAAATTTCTGCTTGAAGCTTATGCAAATTTCTACAGATATACCAAAGGACGCTAAAAAGAATAGGGCAAGTCTAATTTTTGTTGAATTCTGAATTTTCAGAAGTTGCAAATATAAATGGAGAATTAGAAATAAAGTTTGGGCTGTAGGAGCTCCACCAGTTTCAACAACTTTTCCTTTTCGAGCTGGTTGCTTTTGCACTGCTTGAGGTTGCGTTAATTGCATTGGACCAAATGGCATCTGTACATATAATGGAGGATGCACTGAATTGGAATTCTGCACTAGATGTCGCGTATTTTCTTTAACATAGCTTTAGAGACCACTGAAACATTGATGAGGACACTGAAACATCGTTACCGTGGAATCACTGGTTGAAGATAAACTCCAAAAAATAGTCAATAAGCTATTCCACGTCGGGAAAGCTACTCGCTAACATAGTCACCATTTCTCTTCACTGACCTCGAAAACGCTAACTTTGCAGACTTCGTTCGTTTCTCCAGAAGGCGCTTTGCTCGAGAGCCCAAGGATGGCTGGCATTCCTCATGTGACCACGTCCCCTCATCGATATAGTAGCATATTTTCTATTGTTTCAAATTTTTCTAGTTTTTGAACAATCTATTTTCTAAATCGCAATTCTTAAATATTTACATACATTCTTAAATATTAAAATCTATACATTAATGTTGATTTTTAAAATGTCTATTACTCTGAGTATTCTACAAAAAGGTAACCCAACTCGACACTTCAGGGAATAATACCTCCTTGGAAATATCTCAGGATACGAAATGTATTTATTTATTTACTTATTTACGTCAAAAACAGTTAAAAACTGTGTATGACGTGCCAGGAGGAGAAGTTAATTTGAAGTTAAATTTATGTCCAGAAGCAAAACAAGGGGCCATTTCAGCATTTGCTCGAGGAGCAATGACACTGGACGAAAACCCGATCGAGATGGGGGTCATTGACCCAGAAGCTGTAGTACAATACTTCTTACAGATTCTTTACAATTATACAATCCAAATTATATATTATTTATCTATCTCAAATAAAATGTATTAGCATTATAGGAAGTTGAAATATAAACACGAGAGTAATACACAAGGCTTCATTCAACACGTAATCTATGGAATGTTGTGAACAATGTGACAATGACTGCACACTTCACGAGGGTGGCAACATCGCAGATAAAGGAGATGGACCCCTCACATTCATTGCTCGTCCTTTGTATCGCACTTTGTATTGCTGCTCCAGGCCCGGACACAAGGCAACGAAGTGGGCTTTTCCTCGGCCAATGATCGCCGCCCATAAAACGCGGCACGGGGCGGCAGGCCGATTGGATCGCGAGGGGGTGGCAAGGGCGGTCATGGCGGCAGCGCAGCGGAGTGGTGGGCCCGCGCTCCGCGTCTGCACGCCTTGGACCTCCGCCCCCGCAGCCGCCTTGCCGTAGCCATGGCGCCGTGTCGCATCGAGTTTGTTGAATAGCGGATGTTTGTGATCGATTGTTTGATTGTGACTGTTTCATATGGTGTTACGGATTTGTGTACAGGGTGAGTCACGTAACTTTGGCACCTCCTGCAGTTTTTGAACGATTGAAGTTATTGCTATGCAGTTTTCACGGATGAGTACTCGGGAATGGGACTGATACATGTATTCATTTCTATTTTGTTACTTGTACTTTACGAGATACTGAGGTAACTTGATTTTTTTCAAATGCAACTATACATATTTTTACGATGTGATATGCCATATTCATATGAGCGTTCATTCATGTTGAGTGTAAACGGACGGATCCAATAATATACATATGTCATATTAGCAATTTTTGAGTAATTTTGATTTATTTCGATTCATGTCTAACGGATATTTTGAATGTAACAGTCCGCCACCGAAAGTCACGCAACGCTTCTCCTACTAACGCGGGCATGGGAACATGGTTGAAGTATTTGAAGATACGAAATGTATCCCAAATTTACACAAAACTATTGCATGTTTTTTATGAACTCTTCTTTCCATACTTCCTATTTTCTTCAATTTTTTCTTACTTAATAGTTGAAAGATTGAAATAAAATTGTTACAACTACTACATTGAATGTGGTGTTATACCACCAGATATAAATAGAATATAGAGATAAAACACAATGAGAATAAATGAGATTGTACAAAGAATATTGCACATGTGCAATATTCTTTAAAATATTTCTATACGTTAAATTCCTATTAATCTATTGCTCATGTGCATTGCAAGCGATTTGTTAAAGCCCCTCCCTCCGACGAGGGGGCGGGAGCGTCGGCGGCTGGGCGGTGGGAAGCAAAGGAGCCCTCGACAAAAAGCCACGACCTCATGGGAAAGAGGCGACCCAGGACCGGGCCAGCCGGCGCAGGGGCGTTCGGAAACGACTCTAGCTCGCGTAGACACACGTACTTTACTCCCACGCATGTCGTGAGGCCAGTCAGAAGCTTAGAACTTGTTTCGATTGGGGCGGGGCCACCTCCCTCCTGTTGGCGGAAATGAGGAAAACTCCGCGAGCCGAAGTTTCGGTTCTCGCGTTCCAGTGCGGAGGGTAACATCTTCCAGAATAGAAAACACACTATACACACGGGACTAATGATCAGCAGTTCACTGCAAAACACAGGAAAACAATAATTATCGGGTTAACGACCATCCCTCCACAGGGCCAGTTGCTAGAATTTTTATAACGACTCGTGGTGTTGCGATTGAGCAGTTCGTTTTCTGTCTTTGGGGCCGGGAGTCAATCCTCATTCGCTCCAAGTAGAATTTGTGAGGTACAAAGTTAGTTCGCGGCAGAGTTATATGGTATTGTCCTTCTCCTAATTATTATTCATTCATTTTATCCAAGCTTATATTTATTACTCCGCTCATAATCAATTCATTATTAATATTACATCGCAACGCAACGTCTTACAAGAGAGACCCAACGACCTTGATGTTGAAATAATTTCTGAGTTTGGAACTAAAGCTATTGTGCCGAAACTCAAGAAATTCATACCTTATGTAAATGAATAAAACAAAATTTATAATAAATAACAGGTAGTTTAGTGTCCAAAATGCCAATGCCTATGCCTACAAGTGTACTGTGCTTTCGTCTCTTAAAAGAAGCGGTGTCGTTCAAAATAGTAAGTGAAACCAGGTCACTGAACTTGTTTGTCAGACATTCGCGTCGGTGCAATGTAGCACTGACACAGACGATGTGCAGGGATGTTTGTCAGGGAGGCGTTATAATCAACCGCGTCTAGCTGATCTCTTCCCTAATCCTTTGCAAACCGTCACAGGTGAGACGCTGAGTGCTGACAACGTTCGGATTAACACGAAGGCACGCGCTGCGCCGAGAGACGCCTGCAGCCTCCGTAGCTTAGAAATGCCCGCTTATCATCCGACGGTGATCTTTCTACGCTTATACCAGCGGTGTCAGGTCGACCAGAGGAAGTTCGTGACATGGATAGCACAACGAAATCAGCCCTCCACTCAGTTGTTCACTTTGCCACAAGAGAGCGGTAGGTAATCAAAGTCGCCTTCAACGTGTTTACCCTTATACATGAAATACGATTTTGCGAGATTTAGATAAATAAATTTCAGAACGTTAGTTGGTACTTTTATTTTTATTTTCCGGTGCATATCCTCTTTCTACACGCGATTCCACCAAGTTGTTAAATCAAAATCTAGATATTTGCTGTAATCAATATCATTATTCCAAATGTTTATTTACAGACATATGTGCTACCTTAATATTTTAAAAATTTTCGTCCATTTTCCCCTCCTACTTTTCACTGTGCCACACCTCCCTTTCTTGTACAAATCTGCTGGGTTCTTGTTATTTTTAATTGGCGGGCTGATTTTCACATTTCAGTGTTTCTCGTCTTTTCGTAGCATGCAGTTGGCATTTGTGTGAGTTAGCCACGGAGATTGTATATTGTTTTCAAACGTATTTGGAGTGAAGAACGAGTGTTTGTTATTACTGTGAAGAGAGTTTTAACACTAGTGCAGTCACTTTTTTCAGTGTAGTTGTAGTAGTAGTTGGGTGAATTTAAAATACCACGGTGAAACACTCTCGATAAATGAAAGTTTCGGGAAACCAGTTCACTCGGATAAAGGAAGAAAACATTTTTCTCGAGAGAATTGCGCATGTATTTGTTTAACACCAAGTCATTTTGTCATTAAATATCTGAGAGCTTTTAAAATTTAGGAACTTCTTGAGGATAAATATGTTTGTCAGTCAGGTAAATTTGAGGAAGGTATAATTAATAAAAGGTGAGACAATTTGTGTCAAATAATAATAAGTTTACACTTAAACCTCACCCGGATATGTACCTGCTGTCCTTAATTTAATGCGTCAGGTAAATGTTTTTCTTATTTCTAAAAAAATGGTTCCTCGCATTATCAGTTAATGAACGATTGTCAACTATTTTCTCCTCAACTTTGAAATTAATTTTATTTGTTTTTAATATTTAATATTTTGGAGCATCAAGAAAAATTTCAAGCCGCGTGTTTTTCGTTAACGATAGAAGCTACATTGAGTGTTGAGAAGGAATGAAAGGAGCATTAAATTACACAATTCTTAATAGGAAGTGGAGAAAGAACCTTTGCTATTTTCTTCGAGTTCACACTCTAATATAGTGGCTGATTTAGATATCTAACTGAGAGCGCATTCTTACCCATACAATTCATGTGAGATTTTGCGTGAAAAAAGACCTGGCAACGAGCACGCAAATACTTTGCTGTGAATTCTCTGTTCTTGTAGGACTTGGCTAAATTCCATAATTGCTAAGCTCGTCGGTGAATAGTCCTTTTCACTTTTAATGAGAGAAGAATGGATTACTAAAATGAACATATTTTTTTCTGAAATGTTCATTTATTTATTTATTTCTAGCATTGATTATTACTTACATATTTCATTTCTAGCCCACACTGGAAAGAGTACTCCTGCGTATATCCGAATATTAAAAATCCTTTTCCATATTTTCACGGCAATCGTCCCTAGACGGTTCGTGGCCACGGTAGCTCGCTGCCGAACGCCACCTCCAGCTCTCGCCCTGCTCGTGCAGGCGTGCTTCCGCGCGCTACCTGGCGTGCGGGCCTCCTGGCGCTGTCGCCTGGCGCGCCCGGTGCCTGCGCAATCTGCAGCGTCCTGTCTCTGCGCTCTCGTGCCGACTTCCGCCGCGCCGCGCTCCGCTTCCCAACCGCCCACAGAGAGCGGCGCCGCGCGCCCAGCGCCCAGCTGAGCAGAGGGCGGCGGCGGGTAGAGGCGAGGGCGGCGGGTAGAGGCGTGGACGGCGGGTAGAGGCGTGGGCGGCGGGTAGAGGCGTGGGCGGCGGGTAGAGGCGAGGGCGGCGGGTAGAGGCGTGGACGGCGGGTAGAG
>BOPP01000004.1:21885497-21914799 GCA_017312745.1 Gryllus bimaculatus | reverse complement strand
GAGTTTTCCTCCTTTGCGTTTTAAAATACGAGTACGTGTTTACGTTACGTTCAGATTATTCTCGTGCTTCCTGTTAGAAAGGGTTAGCAAGGTATTGACATCATGAGAAAAATGAATAAAATGCTTGAAAATTTGGTGCCATTTTAGGAGTATTTTCTCTCAGAGTATTAGCACAAAAATAAAAAAAAATATTAAAAATGTAATTAATAATTAATTTTTTTCTGTGTATAATATATTTTTGGTAGTAAAATTAGTAGTGACATGCAAAAATGTGTTAATAAATATGTGTGAACAGAACATGGAATTTGGCTGATATGATAAATTTGGAATCAGTGGCGTCACCGAAAACCAAAGTTTTTTCTTGTAGATATTTCTGCGCGATGCAAATTTAATTTGCATATTTTATCCCGAAATAATTGGTTTTAACTCAAAAAGATTACACTTATCATTTAATTACCACATAACATAATGAAAATATTGCAGGAATGTATTTTTACAACACGACGAAACGAGTCGCGAAAATTCATCGAGAAACCGAACAACACAATGTCGACCCGTTGAATGGCGTGCACTTCATAACGCAAACTGCCTACTGCAATAAAGTTGATTCGCGTGGTCAGAAAAACTAGCGACTAAATCAGCGGTATCACCCATCTGTTACCCCAAACAAAACGACAAAATATTAATATAATAAGTAATAATTGAATCAAACATTAGTACTGTTTCGCCGGACGAGCGACCCTTTGTCGCTACGGAATTCAATCACGCGGAATTGCTTCCCATTTTTCTCCGGCGGCGTCTTTCCATAGAGGGCGTGGGTGCGCCCCGAGACTTGGTTCACGTGTCGGCCGAACGGAGCTGGCGGAGCCCCTGTAACAAACAGAAAATGGGTCACGAGTGTGCAGGTGGAAATGAGCGGGCTGGCAGGCGGTGCCGCGCAAGGCGGGGTCACAGCGCGGCGGGGTGATGGCGGGGAGGTGGTTAGGAGACGGCAGCGGGTGGGCGGGAGCGCGCGCGTCTGGCGGAGCGCAGAGCCGCGGACGCGGGCCCGGAGCGACGTGCGGGCGAGGAGGGGGCGGCAGGGTGGGGCCGGGGAAAGGCAGACCGAAGCTTCGGGCGGAAAAAGCCCCGCCGGGGGGCGTCCTCGGTGAGCCCGGCCGACGACTTGCCTCACCGGGATGACACGACCCAAGCACCCCGGCCCCCGCCCGCGCACCGCATTCCCCATTCCCCCGCTCCCTCGCCCCGCCCCCCCCGCTCCGCGCCTCAGCGCGTCTCCGTCGTGCCCTGGCCTCCTCTTGCCAAAACTTCGGGCCAAAAGTCCACGCCAGCGTGTGTCTAATGCTCACGTTTAGGTTAATGTTCTCTCCATGCGTTTGCAGATTCTTTGATTCATTAAACTTTGGCCGCAATTTCATAAACATTAATAATTCCCATATCATTGCATCATTGCATTATCAGTGCACCGGCTGTGATGGCGCAAGCCGGTAATGTCGTGACCTGTGGTCAGCTTGCTGACCGAAGTATTAGAGTTTGAATCTCGATTGCTGGCGGATTTTTACACTAGGTACATGAGAGGTTCCCCAATCCAGCATCCAAACTAGAAGCAGAATCTAGAACCCGACTAATTGATTGCTGGTTTTTTTGGTGAGTTTCCTAATCGATACTGCAAATACCGGTGTAATGCGCTTAAAAAAGAGCAATGCAACCCTCCACAATCTTCTTTTCTCATCCCTGTTCCATCGCCCTTTACACACACATGCACAACACGGAACTACCATGTATGTCGGGTCAGTTGATATTATTTTTATATTATTATTTATTAAATTTATTATTATTTTATTATTATTATTATTATTATTATGATTTATGCAATGCCATAAGAATTTTACACTCTTGCGAGTTGCATATGTATACACTGTGCGACGGTCGAGTGTATCCGAAACCGGTGGTTAGCTGTTGTATGCAAGAGGGGAAGTGTCTGAGAGAGATCGATGTAAAGCAATATGATAGTGGTTCTGCACCAAAAGTATTGTGTCCTGCAATTCAGATCAACAGTTGAGTAGCATTTATAAATAACTGTAATAGAATAATGTTTGGCGCTTTATTAAAGCTTAGAATGTGGAAAGCCATCGTAACACATTACAGCTATTTTGATAGGCAAAAATATTTGATCATACCTTACCCACTTACAAATTTATTTTTTTCATCATTGATTGCCCGATACTATCTTGACGTATAACTTTATCCCCTAAAAATGATTGAACACGATGGTATGTAATGGGTGAAAATATCAATACTTGCTAAAAATACATGTATTGAGTTATTATATGTTTTATTGTGTATGTTTTTGGAAAGAAACGAATTTTTATACCTCTTTACAACAACTTAAATTGGAATAGTAATGATCGAGATGATAAACTGATTAGAATAGTAATTAATCGAGATGGCTCATTTTCTGCTTTCATTCGGTTCATTTCTTCATAGCATTGTCCGTTTTAATCTACTCATTAGATAATACTAGTGAATTTGGGATGCAGCGCCTATATCCAGCAAATAATAAATAATCATGTGCGCAGGTGTGGCGGTTAATATCATGTGCTCCATGTTTCTTCCCTGTCGGGCAACAGAAAACCACTGTACGTTGCCCATTCTCAACGCTGCTCCCCCACCGCTTTCCTGCCTGCCGCTCCCGCTCCTGCCCTCGCCTTGCGCTCCCGCTCTCGCCTCTCTTGTTGCCCCGCCCCGCACCGGTCCCGTTTTTGCGCACTCGCTCTCGCCCACTGCGGCTAGCCAAACTCAACCGCGCGCGCGCTTCTTGACGCAGCGACGGGTGCCCGAAAAAGTTTTTAATTATAATTGCGAAAAGGCAAAAGGCACTATCAATTCGTGGCGCGGCTAAGCCCACACGTGCCCCAGCTGTCCGCGCTGGGCCATATCCCGCCTTACCCGCCTCTACCCCGGCCTGCGCTTCCACCCCTTCCTTTTCTCTCCTGCCCGCTGCACCACGCGCACACCATACGCGCGTGGCGGCCCAGACCGAGCCCCAACTCCGGCACGCCCCGCCCCACCCCCACCGCCCCCCACCCGCCCGCCCACCCCGCCCCAGTCAAGCGCCACCACCCCACGCCGCCCCACCCGGCCCCGCCACCCACCCCACCCCGTCCACGCCCCCGCACCGGCCCGACCGCCCGATCCGCTCATTTCCCCACCCCCGTCCTACCCCGCCCTACCCCCGCCCTGCCCCGCCTCCCCGCCCAGACCGCTTCACTCCTTCCCACACCCCACCCCGCCTGGCCTCCCTCCCCACCCCGCTACACCACACCTCACCATGCGCGTGGCGTACCAGACCACCCCCCCTCGCTCGTCCCGCCCCGTTTCATCACGCCACATCATGTGCTCATGGCAAGCGGGAACGTGTTTCAATGGGAGACATTCTCTGTGGAGCAGGCGGTACGATCAACGCAGTGATCCGTTCGGGACGCCGCGCCACGTCGTGCTGGTCCGAGGGGAAAGTCGAGTGTTTTTGTTTTGTGTTGGGGCTTTTCTCGCCTGTTTTCTGTCTCTTTTCTTTCTCGCTCTCGTCTCATTTATCTTTTTGACACTTTATCGTTTATTTCCAGACTTTTCGCGACTTAGAAACCGCATTTGTGGCTGTTTTGTGCTCGGTATTCAACTCTTATTCCCTACGCGTCACAGTGAACTTGATGTTTATCACGTGTGATTTACAGTGAAAACTTTTCATTTAAATAATTAGTTGCGAAGAATTGTTTTCTTCCTTCTTACAAAGCCTTTAAAAGTTTTTACATTTGTTTCTCCACTGTCTGGAATATCGTTGTTAGAAAGTACGTATCTGACAATGGTGATGCACTTATTTTATTTCTAGATTTTTGGTAGTTTGTAACTTCGAGCACTGCCACATTAAAGCTTGTAAAAACTATCGTAATTCATTTATAATGTGCATGTATAGGTATAATATCGTACTAAATGAAATGTAAAACATCTAACAAGAAAATATTTTTGAAACCCATGAAAATTGTTTTACCCATATATTTAAAAATTTGAATTAATTTATTACAGGAACATTAAAAACTGACCTTTCAAGTTCAGAAAAAATATGAACTAACCAACATTCCTAGGAAAATACCGACACTTCATTACCTTTATATTTCTGACAGGCATATTTTATGAATGACACAGAAATATCATAATGCGAGGAGTACCAGAATATTTTTTACTGTAGCGACGTGTAACACTGTGCTCATAAAATTTAATGATACTGTTGTGGATAAACTCGCAATTATTTATAGTGATATTAATATTTAGATATGACATGGATATTAAGTTGAGAAATAATGCGCGCAACCATGTAGAAAGGAAATGCTGCTGTTGGAAAATTCATATGTTGTTTACGTGAGTTATACTTTTATCTTTTGGACTAGAACATGAGACGTTGCGATTGCATGCCTCAAGTTTTCGTTATTTCAAAAAAAAATATGGGGACGCCTTCCTCTATTTGATTACTATATCATATTCCGAATTTAATGTCTTATTTTTGATACGTCATATATTGAATGAAACTCTTTTACAAACAACTAAAATGTCATTTTTTAAATTTTCGTAATATAAATTGTCAAATGTATCCATCGAATATTACAAGTAATTGTGAAAAAAAAAAGTGTTTACCTCAGTTGACACTTCTTCATGGTATTCTACATTAAAGACGTTAACAAAGTCTTGTGACAGGCTAAAATCATGAAACACGATCAGAATATTTTAATTACAAATAATAAAACAAAAGCAATGTGGTATATAGCATAAAATACTACCACATCAACTTGAAACTTTCTAGAGAACGGTGCAATAAACAGTAACAATAGAGAAGTGAAAGATTTGGCGACAGTTTTATGTTTCTGAAACTTCCTCTTATCTAATTTTAAAAATAATCAGTTAACTAAAAAAAATATTCTGACGGTTTAGATGAATTTTCGAATTGTTTGCTATAGTCTTGTGAGCATACCATTATACCTCTTTAACTTACATCTGTATAGCATCCTTATGTACCGAAATATTTTCAGGTACATCAGAGAAGCTGGAATGGGATCGCTCTTGAAGAAGGCAACCAAATTGAAATTTAATAATTATAGTTCTATTTCTCTTTTGTCGGATATTTCAAAAATATTAGAGAGACTTTTCTTCGAATCAACTGTTGTTTTTTTCAGTAATTACGATACGTTTTCATATTGCGAACATGGATTTAAAAAATCAAAATCGACAGATACCACCATATTTTCTTTTCGTAAAGATGTCGCTTCATCAGTGGATCAAAACGAAGCACCTATTGGAAATTTTTTAGGTATTTCAAAATCATTTGACATTATTGAGCTATACATTTTGTAATCAAAATTACCTTTGTAAGGAATTAGTGGTACTGCTCTACTTTTGATTGTTCGTATCTTAAACAACGATTTCAAAGAGTAAATATACCATAGTGGAATGAGAAAATATATTTAATCACCTTCTCGATTCATTACCCATTACACAAGCGGTCCCACGTGGTTCGACATTGGGGCACATTCTCATCCTGTTATACATAAATGAAATACCCTCCTTGATTCGAAATGGAAGAACAGTTCTCTTTGCTGGTGATACGAATAATCTTTGAAAAAACAAAAAAAATTCTATGATTTGCGATTTTTAAATTGGATATGTAATATAATTTAATAGTTAACGAGGTAAAAATTATTAAATGCAGTTTTTCAATTCAAATAAACAATCGCATGTTTCATTGAAAAGGAACAATCTCAATTGACTTATGTTAAGATACAAACATTTGTGTGCCCCTCAATTCAGTCAAATTTCAAATGGAAGTATAACCAATCCATATAAATGAATTGAACCAAAAATTAAGTTAATTTTGCCACGTATTCAGAATTCGTTTAACTTCAGTTAGCCTTCATACTGTTGGTGGTGTAATTTTGCAAATGTTCATTTCCGCCTAAGATATGACATGTTCTTGGTATCCTGGAGCTGCTAGACATTTGGATTACAAGAAAAAATTGTTCAATTAATACGCTGATACGAAACACGTGATTCTTAGAGTCCTTTCTTTATAAAGCTGGGAATTCTCTTGCCTCTTGATTTATGCTTCTCTTTTCATCAAATTCAAATAACTACAATTATAACGCACGACGTAGTTATCATATTCATCGTGCGTATGAACACTTCACTACAAAAAAGTATTACAATATATGTACAACATTATTTTACAACACTTTGCCAGATGGTGGAAAGCAATTAAAATCGATACACAAATTTAAGTACTAAGGAAAATCCTTTCTGCTGCATAATTTTTTCTAGACAATTAAAGACTATAATGATCACGAGAAATTAAAATATTATTGATGCTAACTGTGATATTTAATACATTATTTACCATTTGTACTGTATAATTCTAAAAGGTTAAATATCCCTGTAATTCTAGGTCAAATATTAAGATCAAATATAAGATAAAATATTCCTGTTTTATTTCAGCATCTTAGTCAATGACCCAGAAGTCCAGTTTCCCTTGATCCATTGAGAAAATGCTGATAAGGCCACTTTTTCTGCATCTCGATATAAATGTAGCTACATTATCTGAGCACGTTTTCTTCAGCTCGGTGGGAAATTTAGTTCTTGATATAATCGTTGTCCATATTCTCGCCTTATCGTACGTAAATTTCTTTACGTACGATAAGATCAGAGATAATTGCGTTTGCGTATATATATTTTACTTCGCAAATTGTTTTTAATACACGATTACTCTCTTAATAATTCTTGAAATTACAGATTATTCTTACCTGTACTACATAATTCAACTTGTTGTTGAATAAAAGCTAGAGATTCTAGAACTGATGAAAATGAGCACAGTGTACTCGTCTTTCCTATAGAACATATTTTTAACTCTTTTGATATGAAATAAATAAAATGATAATGAGTGCTTAATTATTTTAAAGGATACTTAATATATTTACATATTTTATTCTTTAGCTTAATAAATTGTAAACTGTCCTGTGATTTAGAATCTTTATTTAAGAAATTTTGCATGATAAGCATGATCGATTTTTTTTCAAATATTCAGTCCATGGTTAACCCCTGGTAGAGTGTGCTGAAGTAACCAGGTAAGTCTAGTAGATTTACAGCGTTAATTTTTACATTCGCCAGTATTTTTCTACATGATTAAAATGATGCTGAAAACATGATAAAATATCAATTTAGAGGGGGATTATTTTGTAGACCTGTCAAAAAAATGTTCGAATATTTTTGATTTGAACCAAACAAATCGTTTATTGACTAAAAATAAAATTGGATAGATTTGTTCAAGAAAATTGACTGATTTATTTGACTTAAATGGATGTCTCCTCTGTACGTAAACTGATGATATTTTATGCTTCAATATTTCATTTTTTTGTGAGAATTTGGGGGTAAGAAAATAAAAATCTGAGATAGTATTTTGCGAACATTTTTTTAAAGATTCAAATAATGTTGGTCTTTTGATCGCAAAATTGGTATTAAATAGTTACTTTAGTTCTTTTGTAAACATCATGGATATAACAGTGTCGAAAATATATTTTTAAATTTACTAAACAACCTATTTGAATACAATATTTCAGGTGATTTCTCTTGCCCATTTTTCATGATAAAAAGTAGACGTCATTTAAAGCTCGCAAGAGTACATTTTCTCGAAGGAACTGATCTCTTCTTCTTTGTAATAAATTAAAAGAAAAATATTTGCACACGGACACTTTTAAATAAAATGCTATTGCTAAACCAATTACCGTGTACAATTTCGGAGGAAAGTATTTCTATTTGCCAGTCGACAGTATAGGAAGAACGTCTATTAAAATACAATGACTTGGCTGCGTAAAGGCTTCCCTCAAATACCCACCAAGAGGCAAAGTTGCACCATACAATGAGCAATACCCACCCATTCCCCGGTCCAATTTCGGAAAGAAACCAAAACGAGCCTTCGGACAGCCATAGCGTCCGCCTTTAATATTAAGCGCGCATCTCGCGCGCAGTGAGTAAGAGCGCCGTGGCGGCGGCGGCGGCGGCCGCTGTTGCAGGCGCGGAGGCCCTGTACGACACGCAGGGGCCGAGCTTCATCTCGGAGCCGCCGGCGAAGGTGGAGTTCACCAACTCGAGCGGCGGGCGCGTGGACTGCGCGGCGCGCGGCAACCCGACGCCCTCGGTGGAGTGGGTGGGCGCCGACAACGCCGTCGTCACCTCCATCCCGGCCATCCGCCTCGTGCTCACCAACGGCTCCGTCTACTTCCCGCCCTTCGAGGCCGAGGCGTTCCGCCAGACGGCATCGGCCGTGTACCGCTGCGTCGTCGTCCAACAGCTGTGGCAGCGTCGTCCAGCCGCGGACGTCACGGTGCGCGCCGGTGCAGTGACAGGCGACGCGCGTTGTCGCCCCCCCCCCCCGCGGAACGCCCCCCATCACCGCCCAGGGATGGCCCACTCTTTGGGCCGGCGGTTTCTTAGATTGCCTGCCTATTCCAGCATAACCCTTTTACTGTAGGAGAAGAAAAAACACTGAAAATCGAGTCTCAAACTCCCATATTACAATTTCTGTGGGTCTTGAATTTGTTTATTCCGTTTCCAGCTTTTCTTATTCAAATTGGTTTCGATCCTCTTTCTGGTCGAAACTCCAACTCCCGCTGTTTTCCTTGTCCCTCTCGAGCATTCGGATTTTCTATGATCGCTTATACACGAAAAATTTATGTTGAAATGAAAATTTCCATGATTTTTATAACAATTAGTTTTGGATGAATAAATAATTCTTTATTATATCTTTAAACAGGTTATCAATCCATATATATATATATATAAATATATATATATATATATATATATATATAGAATTTTCGTCAGGCTCTCAAGTAGCTCTCGTCAAGATATACTATCATATGCTTGACGCAGAAATTAAAAACAAATTCATGGCATATTAATGTAAACAGAGAAACTTTCATAAAATATATTTGTTTATAAAATAAATAGAAACGAATATACGTAACATTAATAATTAGCTTGTTTACTTTTGACATTTATTAGTAACTCTAACCTAGTAGGCATTGATTGAGTCAACTTGTTTCACATTTTTATACTATTATTATTGAACCAAACAATATATCCTTCCCTTGCTCATATTCTACTAATAATTATCCTATTAATAGGGTGTAATACAATTGATATTAATAGAGTGTAAATAATAGGGTTATTAATAAGACTCGGTTATTAATAGAGTGCAGTAGTATTGCAACATATTGTACTAGCGATAGCCGCAAGAGAGTTAACCATTTTAATAGATTCAGATAGGTGAAGTTTTTACATAATTATGTAAAAGTTTTAAGATATTTAGTCAATAAATATAAATTTACAGAATTATTTATTCTTTCTAAGAAATTTGATTTTTATTTCATATCATTTTTGAAGAATTACAAATAAAAATAGGTAGATATAAGGAAAGAAAACAATAAGTAGGAAAGAAAAGAAGAGTACTTATAGAAATTGAAAAGCGCAAAGAAAATCTAATTGGACTCGTTCCTAGGATAATCTTCTCCAAAGCATTTTTGAGCGCAGGGTATTGGAAAAGAGAACGAGATGACGGCCGAGAGCTTCGTACTTCAAAGCTTAATAAATGAAATGGCATGTAGTACCTCCTATTTTCGTATGAAAAGAAGTGGAGAAAATAAAGACTGGTTGCGGAGACAAAGTTCGTCCATTTAATGATGAAATTATGATAATGTTAACGATCCGAGGTGTTTCATTTAATGTAAAATATATAATGAAAACATGTATTTGTTTATTTATAGTTTTGAGTTTGTTGTTTTTCATTAAAATGCGAAACCTGTTACATTTTCCGTTTCGGCTATACGTATCTGTTCAATATGAACTGTTATTATTGATTGAAATATACTTTCTATTTCGAAACACCGCGAATTGTCATTTACGGCTTGTTTGGCACGAAGACCATCACCTGCTGTAGCGTAAAATGCCGTGAGGAAGGTGGCAAAATGACGACCGAAACGTCGGCACCTTTGCCATGGACGCGGCGTCATCCGAACAGCCAATTAAATACTGACTCCGGCCGAGGAAACCTACGCTCTCAATATGAAGCTATTTTCACCTTTTTCCCTAGTTTTTTTTTCCATCCGACAGCCAGTTACTCTTTACATTCCGATGGGACGCATATTCGACCGTACACTAGACACCAACACGCGAGTTCCTCTGATCTGGGGTCAGCAGAATGCGAGATCCTCTGCGACAACACGTACATGAGAGACAAGAGACATAACCATGTCCAAGGCGATATTCAAACCCGCTACCATTTGAACCAAAGCGCTGAGTCGGAACACGCTCTTAGCCACCTCGGTCATCCAGGTGGCTTTCTTTAACTTATAAAATAATTATTTACATAGCTCACGTTTGCTTAGGTACAGTTAGTTTTATTCTTATTGATATTATTATTATTATTATTATTATTATTATTATTATTATTATTATTATTATTATTATTATTATCATTATTATTGATAGACATATTTAATTCTCTACGGGGTCTTGCCCATTCGCGCTTCATCTTTGGCACCTTCTCCGCCGGATACGAGGAGGAAGACACGACACTTAATCCTCCATGGGGTCTTGAGGATTACGTTGTTTTCGAACTACATTCTACTTATTTTTCTTCTTCACACTTAATCATTTTTTATTGCTTATCTTTCTTCCCATTTTTTTACCTCAATATGTCTCTTCTAAAGCCATGTGACTTGTAAGACTTCCTCTAGGAAATCCAGGACATTTCCTTTTTTTCCTAGATGGATTTCTACAGAAACAGCCATATTTTCTTTTCTCAAAGATGTCGCCTCACCCATGGATCAAAACGAAGCACTTTTTGGAATATTTTTTAGATCTTTCAAAAGCTTTTGACGTCATTGATCATAACATTTTACGTTCAAAATTACCTTCGTATGGAATTCGTGGTGTTGCTGTAGATTGATTATGTTCGTACCTCAAACAACGATCTCAGAGAGTAGAAATACCGTATTGGAATAATGGAACATTATTTACACACCTTCCCGATTCTTTGTTAATTGCATGTGGAGTCCCGCTGGAATCGATTTTCAGGCCCTATTCTCTTCCTACTATACGTAAACGATATGCCCTTGACAATTAGAAATGGAAGAACAGTTCTTATTGCGGAGGATATGAATATTCTTTGCTATAAAGATACCGCAAATAGTACAATATCAGATATTTCAAATTGGTTCCGTAATAACAAATTAATAGTTAATGAAAATAAAACTGCTTCAATGCAGTTTTCCATTTCAAATAAACAGCTCTGCACTTCACTGCGAATGAACGGTGTGTCATTGACTGATGTTAAGGTAAGACGATTTTTAGGTCTTTCAATTCAGTCACACCTTAAATTAATCGATTCCACAATTAACATTCTGGAATTGAGACGGACAGCTTCACTCTTACAGAAGTTGTTGGAAAAGTTAATGCGGAAAATTTGAACGTGATGAAAAAGAAATCAGTAAAAACAAATATTTATTCGCAACTCAAATTCTCATTACGTTTCAATTAAAATAATTTATTTCAGTGCATTTCTCACAATCATATATTCAATTAGTTTACTTTCAAGAAAAGTCATATAAAATTAGAAAGTAATTTGAAGTATTCTCGTTCCTAATTTCATAGTGGCCGATTTCCAAGTGAAGAATCCATCTATATATTATAAATTTTTTCTTCATCCGAGATGGCACACATGAATTAAAAATTCTGTAGCAATATTTTTTTCTCTTCAAGCAGTACAAGTCTCATGGAAAAAAGAAAGTTAGTTTCTCTGCAGTTGTCCAATTTCGGTAATGAATAAGTACTCATTATGTTTGATAGTATGATATTCTGAGTATTGGAATATAATGTAATTTGCCATTACTATACTAGATACTCATTTAAAGTAAAAATCATTTCAGACAATTTTTAAACCGATTCTTCTTATCTGAGTTAAATATTGCGAAATACAAAATTAAAATTGTAATGATGTGAACACGATAAATAAAACAATACCACAATATCCAAAACGAATCATTGCTTCAATATTTAATCAAATACACAAGACATAAATCTAACTTGCTGCATTTGAATATGTGATTGCAGAACATTTTGAAGTTTTTATTACTGTTTGCTACAAGTTCATCACAGAAAGTGGTATGGAAAAAGTTTCATTTTACAAAGTTGTGGACTTTCTCTGTGGTAAAAGGGATACAAAAATTATGATAGTTATATAGCCATATAGTCACATAACCATATTGCCATACGAGTTAGTAAAACGTAAGCATATTTCCAATTTGGGAAACAGGCACGAAATAAGCTTTGCTGTGTAGTACTGTATTTTATCGGAATCAACACTTTTCCAGTGAACTCGGAAGTTTTTAAGGAGTGGATTAAGAGGGCTTGTATTCACTTGACTGACTCTCTCTTTGAACACACTTTTTAACACCAATGCATACACATGATGGTGACAAACAAAATTAAACATTTCTATATTATGTTTTTGTCCTAGAATGACGCAGGAACCATTTGTATGACCTGTAATTGAAGCTGAAGCAACACAAAAAATAATTTGTACTTTATCTTCAAGATTCCAGTTTACAATCGCGTTCCAAACAGCTTGCGCTTCTTGAAGAGCTTTCCAAACCTGGTACAGCAATACGTTATTCTTTATTTTCATATGAAATAACGATAGAAAGACGTTTTTCTTTTGATTTCCGGAAATCCAAAGCAGTCAACAGTTTTCTATCACAGTGAAGAGTCAACGTCTGTTACATCGTTTTGAAAATCAACTTTTATGGCTTCCGCACGCTCTTTCCGTTTATTGCTACGAATTCTTTGAATTGAGTACTTACTTATTGCAAATTCGTCAGTATTATGTCTAAGTGTCTTAATGGTAACCTCATGAATATACACGCCATATCTCATACTTAGCGGATTCCTATCAAGCGCTGCTACTAAGTTTGGTGGAATGAAATCCTTCCGCTTGTATATTTTACTTGTTCCAGGTCGTGTATTATCGATCGTAATTTGGAAAATTTGTTTGCAAATACATATTTGAGTTATAATCAGACGATGAATCGGTTTAACGTTTCATAAGATTGTGTCAAAACAGTTGGCGTTGGGATATATTTAGCATGTCGTTTTTCTTCCTCAATATTTCCAAAGTGTGCCTTTTCATCTTTATCTAAGTTTTCTTAGAAAGGATTTGAACCCGATTTTTCACGGCCTGTATTAAAAATACACCATTTTTAGAACTGTCTAATCATACCGACACGTTGACTATTTGAAAACAATGCGTTTGCTAACAAAATAGCAAATAATTACTAGTACGTCGATATGCCAGCTTGCGTTAGGCTGAAGTTTGGATGCACGTCGGCACGGGTTGCCGTGGTCGTACGTGGACGAAATTTAATTTACAATTGTTTCGACACCAAACCAAAAAGTAAGTGCATGCGTTAGAAAAAAGGCGCCGATATTTTGCGACACCCTAATGAACACATATCATCTCTCCTTCACAACAGAAGCAAAATATTCTCATTTTTGGCTTTTGATTTCTTGTGAATGTCACATTGCATAAAACCTTTGCTCAACAGTGAGTGATAGCCCTAGTTCGTAGAAAACCTAAAGTTTCAGTGAAAGATATTTCAGAGAACAACAGAAAAATAGAAATATTGGAAACAGTAGAAAATTTCTAATCCCCCAGTTTACGCAATGTGAACGGTGACTCTGCCAGTAAAGGTTTTTTATGAACAATGAACTTGGGAGCAGAACTGTGATTTATGGGTTTGAGTTGGCTCCGCTCCAACCTTGAGGTTTTTAACACAATTAGGCATTAATAGATAAACGTCAGGAAAGCCTAGTTTTGAAGTGCAGGCTGTTACTCCGCTTACGTGTTCTGATTCCTCACGTCCATCGAAGTGATATTAGGAAATTGTATTTATTTTATGTTTATTTATTGAAACTCATTATTTGTTCGTCAGATTATCCAGTGTGGTTACTTCCCGTTCTCGAGTCTTTTATAAACGATAGAAATCGAGATTTTTTTACTCTAGAAGAATGCCTCAATTGCGTAGTTCATGTGTAAATTGCGTATTGTAGGGAATAACACAACTGATTTAGAGAATTTATGATATCACAACTATGGTATTCTGGGAACAAAATATTTCACAACTTTTTAGACGATTTTGTTGCGAAATAATTTTCTTTATGCCATATGCCCCTCTTTAGGATAAAATGTCTTACCAAAAAATTCACTAATGTTACAAACTACAATATAATTGTACAATATACACCTTCAGGTCAAAGACGAGATCTAAGAAACGCCTAGGATGTTCAAGACTGGACAGACTTCAGCAGCCATATACCTAGCATATGTTAGAATGTGCGATAAACAGTGTCATTCCAAAGCGTATAGATTCAACTATACAGAAAATCGAATAGTCACTTTCATTTTATCATAAAATATTATTTTTCTCTTTATCTTTTAGTTCAAATTTACATACATTTCCGGTTATCTTCACTTTCCTGACCCTACATGCTGTGCAGTGCGAGTACCCAAAAGATTTTCTAAATATTCAAAAATGTACTAACAATTATAAAAATATCTCATTTTGTAGCAAGCTGCGTAACAAACCATTCGAGTCCCACTTGATCCCGCCTGAGCCTTGCCATTTCTCCACAAACCACCTACCTTCACCACCAAATTCGCCGCCTGACCCCCAACTATTCTTCGTATGGTCCCCAAAGCTTGTGTCCTCTTAGAACGTACATGCTCTCACAAACTCGGTTGCTTTTTAGGCCGCTAAAACCTCTTTTGGACCGCATTGTTTCCGATTTATGTGCAATAATAATGTGTGTTACAATAATCTTTTTTGTATGCCATAATTTGGCAACTTCTATTTTTTCGTCTTTAATTCTCTAACCAATAGTAGCACACGTAACCACCTAATTGGGCCCAGGGTATCACAACGGGTGTCTGTAATGCTTTCGACTGGGAGGTCTTAGGGTTCGAGTACCGACGGTGGCAGAATTTTCGACACAAGCTACATAGCTAGGTCGAATACTTCCGCTGTCTGGTGGAGAATTTGAGAGGCTGGCTGCTTTGATCAGCAGTTTTTCGTGGTTTCCTTTATCAATATCTGGGGAATGCCGGAGCAGTAACTTAACAAACGGACAGCGACGTTCTGCGACTTTCCTTCCTCTTTCTTGTCCTATCCTCACCTCTTACTTACCACACTTACATGCCCTATACTACCAAACCTATCGGAAGACCAGTTGAAAGCTTATAGCTTGTCACGGAAACCAACACCTCTCGTGATCAAACATGCACTTACTGGATTAATAATCATAGCAGTTGACGCTACAGGAAACACGGAATAATCAATAATACAGCACACATACAGGGTTATGTGTTGACGGTTTCTTATAAATTGTCAAAGCAGTCATCTATCCTTAGCGTATTTTTTTTTATTTTATTTTTTTGCTTGTGAATATTCTGACTAGGACCATGCATGCATGCATCCTGCATTTACCGCGACTCAGTATCATTATCGCGGTGGCAGGTGCATGCAACTTTAATTGGGATCAGCGTTTGCCTGAGTGCGATTTTTATTCCCCAGGGTTATTAGCCCTGTGGGTATGGAAGATGAAATGATGATGATAATGAGGGTCATATAAAATGTATGTATATTTTATACGCCCCTCATTATCATCATGGGAGGGATAGAGAGAGAGAAAAAAAAGAGAGAGAGACAGAGAAGGGTAAGTACTATAGAAAACAGCGAAACGAAGAAATTTTGAAATATGTTATATAACATTTCGAAATTTATTACATAACTCTTTGCTGTTCAATTTACATCAAATAGACAAGTCAGAGGCTCACCATAAATTGTCCCAAGGCAATTGATCTATGTTGAATGGGAAGTTCCGTGCTTAATTCGGATGTAAGGGATGGAAGAAGTCTTCAAACTGTAACTATGAAGTGGAAGACACGAACAATACACCATGTCTCTTGTTCTATTACCTGTGTCCTTGTTTATCAAATATAATAGCTCCATGTCCCGGAAATCATCAATTAATTTAGTCCACATTCCCACGTTCTATCCACTGTTTATTACCTTGAAATAATTTAATAGCAGTATCACGGGATATAACACAAGGTTAAGTCTATGCACATAACACAAACGCTAGTTACTATTTCTTGAACCCTGCCAAAAGTGTTTTAAGTGGAATGTCATTGACAATGGACGGATTCCCCTTCGCTACGAATGAATGCTCTGTCCGCAAACAGCCGTCCTATCAACCTCTGTATTTTCTTTCAAAGCGGAGTGGTGTTGCGAGAGTGGTTCAATCCACGATGCCCAGCTACTCCCTTTTCATTACTTCTGTAAGCTTTGAAAAACGAATGTCTCTTGCAATAGCCATTGCCCGTCACTCGTGGTTATTTCCTTCTGTTTTTGCTTCATGTTCTACACGACCAATCAAAATAAGTAGGTGACAGTGTTTAATATCAATATCTTTATTCCGAATTTTGTAAAACAATCATATTCAATGGAGGATCGCCCTCTTTGTTTCCCCACACTTTCACATTGCGCCTACCAACTAGAGTTACGCAGAACTCAATACTTTCTAACCTCTACTAATGTGTGGGTAATGTAAACCGTAATATTTCTGACACTAGGGTGCTAAATGCGCAAAGCGCTTCTAGAATGTCGTCGGCGGCGAGACGTGTTATTTTTGTGAAGCCATTGCAAGATTTGTGAAAAATCATGTCTTTACCTTTTTAAAACTGCTGGGAGATGGGATATACGAACTATTTTCCGTACGATGTCCTGTTATTTAGACACTCAAAACGCCCATAACGCTTATTTGGCTGGTAATATTTCTCCATTTTCGTTTCAATAAATCTTCCGAACATTTTAATTCTATATTGAAATGTAAATTGCTATAGACTTCTTCGGCTCGTTTTTCCTGAAACCACGAACGTAATATGAAGCTTAAGTTAGAGGTCAGAGTTAATCTGAAATTCAATCGATTGAGTTCAGTGAGATAAATGTTCTGATTTTCAAAAGCTTTTTTTTGAATTTACGTGAACCAAGTATTTTTATTTCAACCAAACTCCGAAATCGTCTTCAAAGTCTCCAAAACTGCTCGGAAAATAATAGAAACCTCAAAACACATTCAAAACATCAGAAAAAATTCCCAAGAATGAGGGGTACACACAAAATCATTACATTTCACTTACAAGTTGAGAGTTCCGATGAGGGGTTTCGCCATGTATGGTCGGAGTTGGAGCGCTTCTTGTCGTGAAAGCGATTCCAAACCCCTGCCTACGGTTGATTCAACGAGAGCGGGCGGTGAGTTCACTAATCGATGCGCTGTTGTCAGTGATTCCTTTGCCTTCTCGTTGTTTTATGACGTCTCGGCTGCTTCGTGCCAGATAGCGAGATCGAGATCTGCCGCTGTCAGGAGGAGAATTCTAGCGGCCGTCTGTTCTGACTGGTAATTTTCCGTGGTTTCGTCGATCAATACCAGCAAATGCAGGAGCAGTACCCTACTAAACGGGCCACGGACCGCGAGCGATCATTCCTTCCCTTTCCTTGTCCTATACTCATCCGCTTACACTTATATGCACTACACTGCCACAGAGGCCGGGAGACCGGTCGGGAGCTTAGAGCGTATCCCCTTGGGGGCGGTGCCCGCTGATGGGAGATACCTGGTTGAGGAAAACGACGGTAGGTCGGCGCCAAATCTCGCCATCCAGCGGAACAAGATCACCGCCACCTCCCGAGCAGAAACATGCGATACACGTACGAGACTAATGTTCTTAGCAGTTGACACGCCCGGAATCACTAGTAATCAATCAATCGGCTGCTTGAAACTAATATTGTTTGAATGTGATTATAAATTGATTACTTATCCCTTCTTGTCTCAAATATTAAAACACAAAATGCTTATTACTTTGCTTAGCGATCGTCGTATCTGTCGAGAACCGGAATCTTCGCTCCTGAGAGTCAGCGTATGCTGCCTGCCTTTTAGGCGGGGTCGGAGAAAGGAGAGCGGTCGAGGCCGGGGTAGGGTGGCTTGCGGCTGCCGCGACGACTGTATTGGGCGCCCAGCCTTGCGTGGCTGGGTGTGAGCGCTCCCAAACCCGTGGATGTAGCCTGTCTTTGTTTTCATTATGAAACGGTAGAGCGACGCCTCTCTTCCCGTGGTTTAGTCCGCCGGGTTTGTGTTTTTATTCGCGAGAGGCAACCCGCTTTTCTAGTTTGTTGCGTCGGTGTGCGGTGGCACGCGAACCAACTGCCAAGGCTTTTCACTTTGGGGTCGGCTGGACCAGCAGTCTCTAGTGTGTGCGTTACAAAATCCACTCACGGACCAACACTTGCGCTGAATTAGATGAAACGGCGATTAAATTGTTTCAGATGCAGGGTAGCTCGTGAAAGGTGTCGGAGAGTATTTGTGTTAAAAATATTATATTAGTGTTTAAGAGCAAAGACAAATTAAGATTTTTGAATTGAATTTGCCTTATTTTACGTGGCGAGACTCGGGCCATCAGGCCCGCTCTTCCGTCTGACCACGCAAATTTTGCTACGCTCCTTTCACCAACTAGGAGAGAAAGGAGGTATTTCTTGGGCGAGAAACAGGCGATTTGAATTTAGCTCAGAGGCGTCATTTAGGCTTGAGGATCTTTTACATGCAAGTAAATCTACGAACATGGAACAGCCGGCTTTACTTCCCCTCCGAAGGAAGGCGTACGAAGGATTGCTTCGCCCTTAAAAATCCACGGCTTCGATCGGGTTTGAACCCGCCAACTTGGGTACAACAGTCTACAACCGTTACACCATCGCCGCCGATTTGGTAAGATTTTATAAGTATATGCTGACTTCTTTCATTTGAAAATGTCTGTTCTGAGATATTATTCACGCAAACGTATTCCTTCATCATTGATCGACGCGTAAGTAGAATTTTTATTAGCGGATGCGTTAACTACTGTGTTACTTGTTTCTGTAAGTGTAGTGCATGTCCTATTCCAGGAGGTGGGGAATCCACACCGCGGGTTCAGGGGTTCCCCTCTGTAGGTACGACTGGTAGCGCTCCACCGCAGCAGTTGGGACAAGCTCGAAGCTCCAGACTGGTGTCCTGACAGGTAGTACGGTGCACGCAGGTATTGAATGTGTGTGTTTGGGGAGAGGAGGAGCAAGTTGAAGGAAAGAGTGTGCGCGGTCCGTGTGTTATTTTTATAAGTATCGCTTTGGAATTCGCGCATTATTGATTGTAGAAATGAAGAAAAGTTATCGATCAGAGCAGGCGGTTACTAGAAGCATTCGCCAGGCTATGTCTAACATAGTTATTTAGCTGTAAGTGTTGAAAATCCACCTTCATTACAATTCGATCCCTTTGGCCTTCCAGTCAGGGACAGTGGAGTGCCAATAGCTGTTGCCCTGAGACATCTCAGCCGGATTGGCGCTTAGACATCAGGCTAAGGAGTTTCCTGATCGAATCTTTCTTGTACGGGGTAATTAGTTTCATTCACACATACACTTCACCAACGTCTTATGGCTATTTTATGCTCGGGAACGAGATCCTGTTTTTTTTAGACATATCGATGCGATTCGTGCAAGCCTCTTTATTACTCTTGGAATATTAACGCAGCATTCCCTCTTCATTTTTAATCAATAGTTCCATTTCCTTACATTTTCAGTATACGGGAGATTGGGATACATTTAAATATTGACGAATGAGAAGGGGGCGGATTCCTTCTAATGACGAAATGAGGGAAAACAAAAAATGTTCTACCCGCAATCAGCCACTGTCGGCCTGCGTGTTTCCTTTCAAAGCCGTGTGTTGTGAGAGTTGTTACATTAAGGTTATGCCAGAAGACATTGTAAGAAAAGTGCATTTAGTGGCAAGACTAAAAGACAATTCTTATGTTTTCTTCATGTATTTCACGTAACACATTTTCCGAGACAGTAAGGATGTATGTACATCCCCAGTCCATAATTGTTATAACACGTTTGCAAACCTTTTCGCTGAGTACTCAAATAGGCACATATGAAGCAAATGATTTACTCTTCAAACAAAATTCAGATGCCGCGTCACGATGATTGATCACCTCTTTTACTGTACAAATTTACATTATCTGTTGAGTACAATATTCTTGTGCTCTTTATATAGTAAACAATAGAATCAATAACGTGCATCATTAACGTGAAGGTAAATATTTTCATTAGAGGTAAATAAATCTCGTTTTTCAACGAGGTTTACCATTCCGTAGCAGCAAAAGCCATATTATTGAAAATATATTGAGTTTAACAACCTGACCCGTGGTGATGGATGAGGCATTGCGTTAGGGTAATATAACTTGAAACCTGATGTTCCTGTAGGTAACCTCTATTACTATAATATAATACAGTATAGGGTGAATCGAAATTGCTTTTGTGTTTGTTAAAATGGTGTCTGACATCCTACACTTGCAAAATTGAAAGAGCATGCTCACCAGTTTTAAATACGCCCATCATGTTGGCAAACGCTGGAGGCACGCGGGCAGACGCTGCCAGGACAGCGCTACGGAGGCTAATTGTCTGCACCAAAATAATGACACATGAGAGAAGGCGAAAGGGTTTTCCTTTGTGAGTGCGCCCCTCTGTTTTATAATAACCTTCCCACTGTTGTGTACCTGGCGTCTGAAGTGTCCAAAGGTGAACCTCATGCGTACATTATCGTGACCAAATAATTTTTAGTATGTTAGTTGTTGAAAACTGCTTTCCATTGTAGAACAATGTTTTAAAAACACATGACTCTTCGTATAACTAGTGTAAAATTTATTTCCTATTTTGATGAATCATGAATGCCTCATTTCAGGAATATTGAGAAAACACATGACGTCAGCAGTGGGTCAGCGACGAAAAATATCTCTGTGACGTTGGGCTTCCAAAAATACTTTTAAGCCAAAGTAGTGTAAAAAGTAAGTTGAATTGCTATCATTCGCGCATTTCGTTTGCGACGGGTGAGACTCCTGTCTTCGGTTTACTCATGCACGGTGAGCTCAAGTATCCAAAAATGCACACATGACATGTATTCTCTAGATTCAAAAAATTATCGGAATTGGTAAATAATACCCAAACAAAATACATAATGCAATTTACACAACATTTTTTTTCAAAACAGAGCTCTGATGAATTGGTTCAGTGCAGCCTTTCTATCGTAGTTGTTGGTCAGACGTTCCGTGGGAAGGCTTTCGCGGCCTTCATTGAAGGGATCATACGAGACATACACCGTTTTTTTCATTGTTACTTTATAATAAGCTTCTTCGAGTATTCTTAATGTTTCTGAAGGGCATTTGTCTAACAAAAGTGTTTTAGCTTGGCTCTGGAGCAAACATTACGCACTACGATAAACGAATACGCGCAAAGAGCATAACCTGATTGTCATGCAAACAGAACAATTGCAATGATCATGAAACTTCTATGGCAGGGACGTCATTAATTTTACTAACGTACAGTGGAAAAGTAAGTTTACTAACGGAAATTAAATTAAATTTCACTAAAAAACACCATCAATAGAGGGTGTATTGTTTACGTGGCTGTAGAGAAGAAACGCCTTCCTCTGTCTACTCGTTACCTCAGCGGCTGCCTTCTCCACGGAGCCTTCCCTCCTCCTTCGTCAGCGCCCAGACGCGCGTCCTGCAGGTCGTGAACGCGCGCCAGCTCGTACGAGCAGTTTCGCGGACAGACCTGCCCTAGATTCTCCTCATCGCCGTTAAATTCGTTAAATTATAATATATATATATAATAATATAATATATAAATAAAAAATAAATTAAATTAAAAAATAAATCGTTAAAAAATTAAAACCGTTAAATGCTTTCCATGAATATTCACACTCCGTGATGTATTGGCAATTTTGAAAAAAAAAAACATTCCTTCTACTATGGATGCTTTTGAGGCCATATTTCCATTATGACGACCCTGCCAAATACCACATATTATGTAATATGGGCAGCATATATCACGCCTTTTGGCTGTTAACGTTCACGCCGCTGAATTGCGTCCTGCGCGTCTGCTAACTTTACGTGTCATTTGTCACTTCGCTACGAGTCGTTACGAATCGAAAATTCCGGCAAGTTGGCCACCGCGGGCGGCACGGAACGCCGGGCGATCTCTTCCAAACGCCCCCCCCCCCCCGCGCACTGCGTCTGCAGAAATCGATTTAGCCTGGGAGGCACCGAATAGCGTATGCTAACACGCGGGCCAAAATCGCGCGGGTAAGCGAGTTGTTCCCTTATAGGTACGAGCGCGCTCGCGAGGAGGCGGCCGACTGCTGCAAAATTCATGTATGCGAAACGGAAAGAGACCGCATACGCCGCTCCCAAGCATACGGCTGTACGCAAATCCAACGCCACTCCCGCGTACTATTAAAAAGAGCTGGTCGGCGCGACGCGGGCACGAAACGCCCGGCTCGCCCAGTCCGATGGCGACCGCCACCGCCGCCGGCCGGCGTCCGCTGCTCGCGCGCCACTGCCACCCCCGCCCATGTACGCAACTTTGCTGGGGCGATTGCTTCCGCCACCACCTCCAGCGTACTCGCCATCGCCACCGCAGTCGGCGCCTACTGTTTGGAAGGAGCTTGGGATAATGGCAAAGCATACGCCTTCCAACGTTGGGCTCAGGGTTCGATCCCAGTCCAACCCCATGTGAAATTTGTGGTGGACAAAGCGAACTCTTCTCAGATTTTCTTAGCGTTTTTTTATTCCGGTTATTGTCCTTCCACCGTTTCTTTATCCCTCGCCTTTTTATCATTATCACTGTTCTCCACTTGTTACATCTTAAGTGAGTATCCTCAACTAATTATGAAGTTGAAGGACTACTGAAAATAAATAAATTCCACTTTCTTTTGCTACCGCCGCAGCGACGGTCGACACTATTGCTACTATGTTGTTAGTTAGCAGTACACTGCCAGAAGGCTAGTGCTGTTACTTAGTTACTACTACATCTACTTCAGCATCTTCTACCTCCAACTCCACATACTGCAAATATCGCTCTCGTTCCCTTCTCGCCGATATCGATGAATTCGTTCGAGAGCACTCGCCTTCTGCTGAATATCGGGATTCCCATCTCAGTCACTTCAAATTTTAAAACAGCCTAACAATGGAGTCTGGGAACGTATTCAAAGGGATCATTTTCATAATTTCCATGAAATTACCACATACTATATTGTTCCTCGTTTTCTCCACCATGTTCACTGTGCTAATGTCTATGCATACGAATGTCACGTACGATCAATTTGACAGGTGTATGGTCTCTGATTATATTTCTGGACATTCAATTCAGTCGCATAATAATTGCCGTCATTTACGAGGCAACTATTGCATTCACCCTCGCATCTGTCATCGTCTCCAACATCATTTCCACGGCTGCCTCCGTCAATCCGTCCTCCACCGTTGGGCGTGGGGCCCTCGCTGGCCAGCTGCGTGCGGTGTTGCCGCGCCATCGCCCTCGGTGCCCCATCGCGCGTCTGGCCGAGAGCCGCTCCCTTATGGAAATGCCACGCAGGCTGAAGTTATTTTCCGAACTGCCGGCGCACAAATCATATTGTGGCCGGCGCACGCGTCCACTGGGGCCGCGCGCCGCCACAAAGATCTCTGCCGGCACCCACTCCCCCTCACCCCTCTCTCCTGGTTCCGTCCGTCCCCGCCACGCTCGTCCTGGCCCGCTCCTGCTCGGCCCGCCTATTGCGATGTCTTCTCTCGTCTCTCCCCGCTTCGCTCCGATTCGCTCCGATTCGCTCCCTCTGTCGCGCCACACTACGTCCCTCCCTGCCCTGTCACGCGGCGGTGCCCTGTCCGTCCCGCCCCGGACGCCGCAACTTCCCTGCGGGCCGACTCCGTTGCCAGTCCCTACGCTCGGACCGCAAACAGCCCGTCGCGCCGTCCGCCTTCTGCTCCTCGGCCGCTTGCTTTCGGGTTGCATGTGTGCCCGCGTGCCCTCGCTCTCCCCCCGCCCGTCTGGTTCCCGCCCTCGCGGCCTTGGCCCCGCGAACGCATCATCTCCTGCGGTGCCGTTTCTCCCAGCTACGATAGCTCCGCGGTAACACCTGTGTCTCTTCAGCGTCGTTGATCGCGAGGTTCTGCGATTTGAGTATCGTTTGCGGATTGTCTACTCTAGCCATTGCTACATTATTAATATCAATTAATAATGATTGGTAATTTTCCGAGTTTTCACCTAATACTATGAAGAGAATGCCTAGAGTACTATCAAGAGAGTCCTATTCTTCGAAACGAGACACGGACTGCGCGCAATTTTTATTCTTCATCTTTGTCCCTTCCTCTTCCCTTACACACACACACACACACACTTACATGCACTAATAATAAAAGTCAGAAGACCTCTCATGTGCTTATTGTTAAGAGGCTGTCTCGCTTGGGGCGGTGCCCCGCTGGGAGGGATAAATGGAATGGGATAACCACGCAAGGTGACGTATATGTCTCGCGTTTCAGCAGGGAAGAATACTGCCCCCTCCAGGAATCTCATGTCCCTAGTACTTGACATATCCGGACTCACACGTCCGTACCCTGAACAACGTCCACAACCCCGCCCCTCCCGGAGCGGCGCAGCAGGCGCTTAGGAACAGCGGAACAGAGGTCGCTGCGGCGGCGGCGTGCCCCCAGGACACGCGTAGGATTAGCGCAGGGTCCGCGGGCGCGCAGCAGCCCGCTCCTTGTGCGCGAGGTGCCGAGCGTCGCGCTCCAACGCGCAGCATGCCCCTGTGATGGATGCTCTCTCCCCGCCCGGCCCCGCCTTGCGTCGCCCCGCCTTCGCTGCCGCAATCGCCGTGCCAGGGCGCTCTTTCCGGTGGATTTACGTTTGACCCACTCGTCGAACCTTTTATTTATTTATTGTACTTCAAACACTGTTAAAAAAGTGTATGTAACGTGCTACGATGAGAAGTGCATTCTGTGCACTTGTTAAACTCTGGGATCCCTACGCATATACATGTTGAATTCTGAATACAGAAAGACATGAGCGTTTTTGGTGAGAATTGTTAACCAAATATCTAATAAAATATATTTCCAAGGCCAAATAAGCTACAGATTTGTGCTCTTATCCTTCATCATGTCCTTCGCGGAGGAATAATATAACTGGACAACATGGAGAACGATAATTTGAATAACTATATTTCCCACTGAGTTCTAGAAGACGTGCACTGGCTGTAGCGTCTTTGAAGAACCAACTTTTCTTTTAAAATAATTCTTATAAACGCCATTCGGCTCAGCGGGGAGTCTGAATCTATTCACCGTTAACTTAAGAATAAAAACTTCCATTTTATAAGACGTGATTAATTTTTTTTGTTAATTTAAAATGCTTTTTTTCTGGGTAATTGCCGACATTATTCAATCTTAATTCCCACGTTCCAATTGTCACTGTGCGTAAACTGAGTACATTTTCGATCATGTACTGTTTGATACGTTTGCTATCAATAGCATCTCATTCCATAATTTTCTAAGATTCACCCTTTTGCATTTTTGTTAAGTTTAAATTTCTTCATAATCTCTCGAAGAGTAGTATTTCATTCCATAGCTCATTATTCTTGCATACAATGTGGCGTTAGAATATCTCGATAATTTCAGTGTCTGTACGCGAAGAAATTTTTATGTCTCATGTAAAATATTCACAAATTGAATGAGCTTAGTTTGACAGCAAACGAATCTTTTATTTAGTTTAATTGAACTGCTTTTAGATATCCATTAAATAATCTCTTTAAGTGTATTTCAATGATAAGCTTTAGTTTTCTCATTCTTATAGCATTTGGCATATGTTTACTGGGAACAATTCTTTCTCAGTGAGCATAATATATAACAAATATTATATACATTTCTACCATATCTGAACCTGTAAGTAACAGGAAAAAGTTCTTCAGTCTCAAATCACTGTTTGCTCAGGAACATTTCGCAATCATGTGACTGGTGTAATTAGTGTGGCGAGAGCTGCAACAAATGTAGTTCCCGTTGTGTTGAAGAAATTGCATGCTTTTGTGATGGCAGCAAATAACAAGCGCTTTGAAATTGCAGACTTCCGTAACTTCCAAAGCGAAACGTTCCACGCGGTGTATGTATATATTGTACTTTTCGTATTATGTAGTCGTTCTGCAATGTAGTATGGTTTAAGGGCGAGTCAACTATTTGGTCATTATATTTCCTAGGCGTACTAACCTAGGAAATATTCTTCACAACTTGCCCCAATATTGGTTGTTATCTTTACCTACGTTCTTTTTTATGTTATTGCATTTATATAATAAGTGGTTTTGCAGTAATTACTTTTAGAAAATGTGACTGGCGGAATAATCTCAGTTTTTTGACTGAACTTCGTCTTTACTTTCCTCGGATATTGTACCATTAAAGATCCACCATTTTAATTTCGGCACAAGCATACCAAAAGAATTCTTGGTAGAATGCTAATTTTACGACGCAAATTTAAATGTCGAGTGCATATAAACGATAAAACACGACATATTCTTTTAATTTTCACATCGTAATTACAATGTTCTCAAGAATAATCACACTTTCTCGCCAAGATCAAACAATTTATACATTTTGAAACGCCAACTGGTGTTGTGCTTCTATAATAAATTGATGCAGAACTTAATACCACTTTGAAGTAACTATTTTCATGACCTTTCATGCTCAAGTATTTACTATTGGGGAAAATTCAAACTACTAATACACACAATTACTACAGAACACGAAAAGCGTTATTCATGTTTGATTTTATGCCAAGTCCGCGCTTCACCGCTCATTTGCGTACAGCGTGCTCAGTAGGACCTGTCATATCTCGCGTAATATGTAGAGGCTATCACCTCCCAACAATCTCCACAGTGAGGCATTCATACAGCGCGCCCCTCGTGATCATTGTTTCTGCAAATAGCTTTGCGTGGGTGAGGACTCAGCAATCATTCAACATTCCAACCAGAAATTAACACTACATTTACCGTAAGCGTAACGACGTTAAAATAAAGGCCAAATGGCGCAACGTTGTTTATAATTACCACAATGCATCTGAGTAATCAGGTGAAATCCCAGCTCTCGAACTGCTCCAGCCTGTTGAGGTTCATCAAACACCCCAAACTAATTAACATGACCAAATGGGATACTCTAAAACGGAAGCGCAATTATGCAATTCTAAACAACAGAATATTAAATTGCTTCCACTAGAAATGAAAGAGGGAATGGCATCGGGGTTCTAGAAAACTGAGTTTCATGTGGTGTAAATTTCATGGCTTTATTTGCATTTCTTTTCTCACTTGTTTGTTAAAAACACTTTATCCATTGAAAGATCTATTTCATGTGGTATAAATTCCACGGCTTTATTTGTATTTCTATACACACGTGTTTGCAGAAGACTCATCAATAATTAATTATGATTTTTGAAATTACACGATGAATTCGCAGCAACTTCTCCGAAATACCCCGATTGAGTAAATTCTAATGTCATTTGGTTGGTATTTATAACACGAATACGTCATTATATTTTGAGTAAACTCATGCAATGTCCGACGGTATTCTCTTCATTGATATTGCATCAAATTAGTTTACAAACTTATTGTCAGTTCTTGGTTTCATTTTATTCATTCACTAACTAGTTGAATTTATTCAATTGTAATTGTGACACTGATATTGTTCTATATTATTATAATTAACAATTTAAATGAATAAGGTAATGATTTGTTATTTTAAAATTCGTAAACTTCAGTGCCCGAATCCAATTCTTTTCAATCATAGTAAGAGTTTCCTTTCACAAGGTTGCTATTCTTGTCAATAAAGCTTCTCGTCACACATATACCAATCATCGTAGATTTTCTCTTTACGATATATACAAATATAGATTTCTATATACAAATATAGATTTTCGTTTACGTTTTGATTTTGTATCTGACATTTTACGACTGAAAAATGTTCAAAAATATTTTAATTCACTCTGGAATTAAAGTTTTACTTAGTTGATTGATTATTAGTGATTTCAAGCACATCAACTTCTAAGGTCTTTAGTTCTATAAGTGTAATGCATGTTTTTATCGCAAGAGGCGGCGGTGATCTTCCTCTGATGGATGGTGAGATCCGGCGCTAACCTACCCGTCGACTTAGGGGAGCGGTGGGTCCCAACTAGGTATCTCTCACTAGTGAGTCACCGGCCCAGCCGCAAGCTCCCTGCCGGTCTCCCACATGTGTATTAGTGTTGCACGTGTTAATGTGTTTGTAAGTAAGAGTGTGTATAGGACAAGGAAGAGAAATGAAAGATAGCGTGCGGTCCGTGTCTCGTTTCCGAGGGTACTGCTCCGGCATTCACGTGGTGTTAATATAAGAAACCACGCAAAACTACCGATTAAAGCGGCCGGCCGCTAGTTTCCCCCAGACAACGGCTTAATTTGACCTAACCGACTAGCTAATGTCGAAAATCCAGCCACCGTCTGAATGCCCTAAGCCACTCTAGCTCTCCCTGTTTGCTAAATTGTGATTTCGCGGCGGCGATGGTGTAACGGTTAGCGTACCGGACTGCTGTAGCCAAGAGGATTCAAACGCGGGTTCAAACCCGATCGAAAACGTAGATTTTTAAGGGCGAAAAATCCTTCGTACGCCTCCCTTCGTAGGGGAAGTAAAGCCGGCTGTCCCATGTTAGGCCTTGCATGTAAAAGATCCTCAAGCCTAAATGACGCCTCTGAGCTAAATTCAAAATCGCCTGTTTCTCGCCCAAGAAATACCTCCTTTCTCAGCTAGTTGGGGAAAGGAACGTAGCGAAATTAGCGTGGTCAGCCGGAAGAGTGGGCCTGATGGCCCGAGTCTCGCCACGTAAAATAAGGCCAATTCAATTCAATTCAATTCATTCATTCGTCACACGCAAACTAAATATTCTCCGAAACATTGCGGCGTTGTCTGAAATATAAAACCAACATCGCTGTTTGACGATTTGGAACCTGTCTGATGGCTGATTCCAGATTACCTGGACTCTTGAACTAGTGCACGATATATTTTCTAAATTAAATTACCCTTAGTCTGAGACAATAATCCGCCTTGAAAATCGTCCTAATCGACTCGTTGCCTCGATCGCTGGGCTTTCTCAGGCGTTTTGTTTGGCCCTCCCATCCGCAATTTCATATCCCGTGGAGATTTCGCCCTTTTTCACACCTGCCTCCTGCGCGGGCCGTCTCC
>BOPP01000004.1:21856142-21866977 GCA_017312745.1 Gryllus bimaculatus | reverse complement strand
GATTAGTTTTCCCGAGCCCGCAAGTGGAATAAGGCACGTAACCACGAAATATGAACGGTGAACCGAGGTGGTAACCGGCGAGGCGGCTACGGGGCGCGACAAATTGTCAGCGATCTGTTGTACTTCGGGGAATAAATGTAGATAAACACAAAATCTAATGATATAACTATAATAAATCCATTTGAATGTAATGCATTTATTTTCTGTGTGCAAATATTATTTATGGATCTATATATTGTCATTGTAAGTGTAAAAATATTCTAATATTTTATTTATTTAAAACTTGAAACAAAAATCCTTTGCTATATCGAGACAAAGTTTTTCTGGTCACAGTTTTATTTTTCCATGAAAGGATGTAACACCGTTTGACGTATATGTTATATGCATCTTTAAATGTAATAAAATCAAGTCGAGTCTGGAATAGCATCATGCTAAAAATGCTTGTTTCTTAACAAGTATTCTTAATCATGATACAAATGTCTAAATAATTTAACACACCATTTATTGATCTATCTACGATGAACTATATAGTGTGTTATAAGAATTACATATTTCCAGAAAATTTCTAATTTGATGTGTAAGATTACTAAACGTTCAACGAATTATATTTCGTAAACACTGTCTTTAAGCCTTATATGGTGTTTTTTCCAATAACCACATGAAAATTTCACTAAAAAATATTTGAAAAAACATCTATTGGTTGCACCAGTTACCTGATGATCGATGTCATCATCACATTGATGATGATAATAATAATATATTATTATTATCTATTTGTTTATTTAAATTCGTGAAAGTTGAGAAGCTTTCTTGAGAATTATAGTCATTTTTGAATTAATATCTTATAGCAAAATAATTTGAGTTACATAGCGTCTTTGAATTTAACTCATATGTCCTGGAAAATTTAAAAGAAAGATCAATATTCTAAATTTCTCCGTCGACACATATTCATCTAAGCGAAAAATGGCCGACGTCTTACACACGTATTAGTATTATTAATATATTGGATTAAACGTTTAAAATCAAACATATCTTAAAGAAATATCATTTAATAAAAATATTTTTCATAACTCTCACGGATATTTTTGTATTACACTTTCATAGAGAGACGTGATCCTAAATTTCAGATAATCAATTCATAGTAAAACTCTTGTTAAACAGGTTTAGAGTACAGTAAATCGATTGGAATCTGATGGCACGTATGAATGTTATTATTCTTGAAACCAATTTTAAGTTTGGTGTTTTAGCCAGTTTTTTAGTCCATAACATGTTGAAACGAAGTCGCATCGTGCATCTAAATAAACTAGCTTCTTCTCTACCAAAATCGCATACATTTATCATTATAGAATAAAAAAATGGTGAAATTTGGTTTTAAAACAGCATAATTGTTTCTCCACATTCTATGTAGTCAGCGTCTAATCACATTAATAAATCCCAAAGAATAAATAACACACTGGAATGAAAAGGACATTGCATTGTCATAAAAGGGAATGACCTTTCAATTTGAAGCTAATGAATACTCAAACGCAAACTATTCTCATTTCTACTAAGAACTAACACAATTCCATCAGAACATTGACTTTTCATTTATATATTTTAATAATTCAAATTAGGCTCGTCAGTTTTCGTCAAAATACACGCTTTCGTTTCTTTATTTTGAATTCTAACTCAGTTTTTCCGCAATTCCCTTCTACGTTTCAGTGTTTTCATTTTATGTTTTTATTCATGTTATTTTTATTCTCCATTTTCATTAAACAATGCTCACAATAAAAACATACGTCCATTACTACCTGATTCAGGTACTGAACGAAACACAGCTCTAATTCTCGACGAATAGTCCTTTTTTCATGATAAAAGAATTTTCCAATTCATCCGCGAGCATACGAATGTGGTCATCACATTCTCTCTGCGACTGTACGCGTGTTGGTCGGCAACAAATGCATTTTGCTCACTGGAACAAAAATATACAAAGAGGTTGTTGTGCGAGTCACTGTGAAGAGTCTTCGCGCTTGTGTTGAAAGCGTAACTACAAAAAAGTGGCTTTCTCTCCAACGCACGGTCGGTGGAAGATTTTTCAAACGCTTCTCTATCCTATTCTGTGTTCGCCGAGTTCGCTGTACTTTCAATATTAGATTCACCCAGCTTCCTATCCTGTTTCGTGAGTCTCAGGGACATTCTGCCATACACTTACCAATAACCTACTTTTCTAACCATGAAGATAAATTGTATTGGCTCGCTGTCGGCTCGACGTGACTCCACAAAAATTCAGTTTATAAGCACATTCTATCTACTTTAAAGGATGATTTTTTTCATATTTTTAGTCCTACTGCGTTATATTACTATTAATACTTGCCAGTACAGTACTAGTAGTATAACTTCATCTTTGGTATTATTCGTTGGAAAAAAAACCTCTAATACTGACGGTGTTCGACATGTGATATCTACACAATTGGTGGATTCACTAGTTACAATAACACTGTCAACTTTTGATAATATATAGTCACCAGACACTTTGATTTTGCCGTTTTGAATGCAAAAGTAAAGAAAATAATATTGTACCCTTTTGGTAAAACATGAATTCTCGATGTATTCTAAAGAGATACAACAGTAAAATATATTAAGAAACAGAATAAATAAATGTTGAGCAATTGCAATGATGTGCCCTTAAAAATCAAAATTTTGAAATTACATCATGTACATAACATAACAAGCTTTCCCGTAAAAAAATACTTAATTTATGTTTTAAAAAGTTTGATCCGTTAACGAAAACAAAAGAAAATACATAAAAGGAATTATTAGATTATATAGAAGTTACTCTATTATTCAGTGTGCTAATTGAGTCATTAAATATTGAACCAAATTAATATTCATCGATACTCGATTCGCAAAATTTAGAAAACCACGAGTACTTAGTATTGTATTAGACAGATAGAACTATTATATACGCAGATGAAATATGAAGATAGAATGAGTAATGGTTACGGAGATAATTTAGAATATATCAATTAACATCATTCGTTTGCAGAAAGCTGCATACAGTGAATATTACTCACAGTGTGACTTAAACTAACGGAGAGTGAAAACTTCATCCCGCTTTGGGTGGAAATTGTCCCTCCTCTCCTCTGACTCGTAGTCGGAGAACCAGAACACAGTTAAAGTTTAATTTACGGAATGCAACGTCCTAGTTATTTGGAAACGCTGTACATCCTACAAATTTACAATGTCATTCAGACTCACGATACTGTATTCTGTTTTTCTATCAAGTTCTAAAAGGCGTGGGTGTTGTATTCTTTCCTCTCTGTAGTTTCTCGTAATGAAGAGACGTCGTTCGCTACCAGCAGTTGGTGAATTTTCGAAAGAACTGCGTTAAACGTTTCCCAATATTAGTTGCGATTTTTTACGAGAAGACGCAAGATTCAAAATCGGAATAAATAATAACAATGTTAATATAATAATAATAATAATAATAATAATAATAATAATAATAATAATAATAAAGCTGTAGGAGGACAATTAATATTAATTTCGTTCTACTACATTCTCAAGTTCGCCGCACCGTACATGTTACTTTCCAAGGCAACGTGCGTGGCGTACTTTTATTCATATGTATATTTTACGATTGCGCTGAAAATGGATGACGGCTTGATAGAGATAACATTTTATCAACATGTTTTGCGGTTCAGAAATTCGTGATTGGCCATCCACAAAGAAGCATTACATCTGTTCACAGCTGCCTGAATACTGCGCTTTACCTATAACTTTGGTAAATTCTTGTTGCGTTCTAAGGCGTGAGTTTCAATTGTCGGGACTAGGTGTAGTAGAATATTTTGAGCAGTTACTATTGTATTAGTATTTGAATCAGTTCAGATATACAATCTTCGTTCGTAAAATCAGTTTTTTAGGTTATTGTGTGCCTTAATTTTCCAGACACTTTAGGATTGACGCAGGTCGCGAGGACATACACGGGATTGTATGCACCAATATCCTTATGTCTGGAAGTGTCTCGCGTAACTTTGTGAGTTTTCTGAACTGTAACTTGGTAAATACGTCAGAAGAAAGATCTAGTTGTGTCATTCCGGAAGTCCTTAATATTTTTTTTTTAATTTTGGGGGTACTTGAAGTTCGTGTGACATTTTAAAACTTTTCTGGAAATGAGCCGAAACTCTTTGTCTATTTTGTTTGTTCGAATAGGAGAAAGATCATATGTAGGTAAGGTGAAGATCCGATATTCATTCAAACTTGTGAAATTTTTAAATTTGCAGAAATCTGTATATTTAAAACACTAAGAGGTTTCGTTTACAAAGATATTTCAGCGTTTTCCTTAACCGTATTCGGTAATTTTTCACATTAAATAAAATGTGGTTGGGTCCTAGGTTTTTATCGTTTGCAATTATTAATTGGTTTTATAATACAAATACTAAATAAGACGTTTTAATATCTTAAAATTAATACAATAAACGCTTCTTCGGCGTTGTTTGTTCTTGGGTTCGTTTGTTAATTCTATTAAAATCATTCGATTTTTGTGTTTTAGAGTGAGCAATACGATAATTATATGTGATGCATTTCATTTTAATATCAATGTAGATAGCAGGTTTTCCTCTTGCTCTTGACAGGAAACAATGCTCTTTATTTGAATTTGTGATTGATATTATTTTTTTGACACTCAAAGAAATAAAATTAATTTTCGCCCTTTAATTGAAATCAAAAAGCAGTGCCATATTTAAATGACTTCACTATATCAAAATATGTTACTGTGCACATACACAATTTACATATTTTACTGTGTAAGAGGAAATATTGAAGAATGAATAAAAAAAATTATTTACTCTTTTTAAATTCATATATTTTTTATTTTAGTTACGCAAAGCAACATTCCTTGTAGAATAAGACTAGAGTTGATTATTTTACATAATGAGTTTTTCAGCGAAACGACATTAATTCTTTCCAATGAACTGATTTAACTTTCTTTCAGTTATTGCGCGACGAAAACAAACTTGCGTTAATTTATATCTACTTTTCACCCCATAATGGCTCTTTGCGTACGCATACCCTTAATACAAATTCAACCATGCTACACAAAGCACTATAACTACAGTCATAAAATTGTGATTACACAATAAAATGCGTAAAATGTCTGTATAATGGGGTCCAAATATAAATGTTAAAAATAAGAAAGATGTTGCTTGACACGTAAATTTTTTTATCAAATATGTAATTTATTTTCCGCGAAGTTCAAGACAACTCATTTAGCTACGAACAGACAATATCGCATTCTTCATGATTCATGTTGGTGATAATTTTACTCCGCAATACCACCTTTCGATACCTGACTTTCCGCAGCACACGTCCAATTTTGTATCAATACTGTGCCCATTTCCCCTCTTAGCCTTTTCTCTTCGGTGTGTTGCAATTCGACTGGGAAATAGCTGCGGTTCTCCGAGTATCCTCCGCTCCACTGCGTGCGAAATCGTCCGATTTTTCTCTCGAGTACCGCGAGAACAATATTGAAAAATTCCCGCTGTCATCAGTGCCTCGCAGATCTCCCAGAGCGAGTCGCGTGTTCGGGGCGCGAAGAGCGAGAGGAGCAGGGGCAAGGGACAACACGGCGGGGGTGGAGGCAGCGGCGAGGGAAGGGCTAGCCAACGTCCGACAGAACGGACGCTGCGGGGAAAAGGGGCGCAGGCGTCGTAAGCAGGGACGTTCGCTTCTCGAAAGGGGGTGGCAGATATGACAGCGGGACCCGGAAGACTGATTGTGCTGTAATAACGGTAACACCGTGGGTGATTAGACGTATATGAGATGGGATATACATTTAATTTAATGTATTGTTATAAACATCTTTTGCAAAAATCTATGTGAATAAATATTGAATTTGATTGTTCACCTACTGGCGGAAATTAATTTAAAAATCCTTATGAGACTAATTAGCCATATGTTCTGTAAATATGGGTCACTAGTGGCGGCATCAATTTATTTATTATAAAATGGATTTTTTTACTCCGCGGCCTTTTCTAGCTGCGTGAGGAAATTCCGACACACCCCTAACGAGAAGGGCGGATGCGCCCCTGAACGGCAGTCCTACGGGACCCGGGTGGCGCAATGGCGTTGGCGCTAGGAGGGTAGAAAGTGGCCAGGGGCGATGGGCAGTGCGTCGTTGGAAGAGGATGGGCGGCTGGGACGGCTTGTGGGTGATAGCGTGGGCGTCCGCGGGCGAGACGAAGGGAGTCGAGGTACGACGAGATGGGGGAGGCGGGACCGATCGGGGCAGAGCCCGGCGAGGCAGAGCGGGGCGTCGAGGAGCGGAGCGGTGTGGAGCGGGGGGAGGAGGGGAGGTTCTGGCAAGGCGAGGCCGGGCGAGGCGAGGCTGGGCGGGTCGGGGCAGTGCGGGGCGGGAAGAGAAGACGCGTCGCGCCTCGTCGCCACGCGGGTCGTCGTGGACTGATACGGCGGGCAGGGGGCTATATTTCCTCATTTCTTCCTCGTGAGCTCTCCCCTCGGCCGCGGAAGAGAGGCGCGTGAGAGACCGGGCCGACATCGCGCCGCACTATCCCGCTCGGGAGAAACAACGCCGAAGTTTCGGAGAAAGTGCGGTGGCGCGGAAGGTGACGTGCGCACGGGCACTACGGAGGGGGAAGCCTTTGCGGCGGGGCTAGGAGGGAGGCAGAGAAGGAGGGAAGGGCCGGAGAGCGCGGTCAACGCGACGGGGAGCGGCGGAGACGGAAGGAATGCCGAAGAGACGGGAGGGCGAGAGTGCTGCTCGGCGGTTCGCAGCCCGAACTGTCGCCGCGTACACGCTCTCTGCGTACTACGCTCCTGCTCACCCACAAAGTGCTCGCGAGAGTGTGTAGGGGCGGAAGTTTTCCAGCTCCTAGAAGGGTAAGAGGGCGAACATCTTTCAGTTCCGCCCAAGATGGAAGCGACATTGGAGGACCCCAGGGAGAGTTGACCTATTTCGCAAATATCGTCAGGCCCTAGAACAAAATGAAGCAAATACTCGTACAGACACTGAAACTCTCCTCGTGGTAGGCAGCATTCACATGTGTTGAAGTAGTTCTCCATAGTTATACGCGCTAACTGTAATGTTGGTAACAATTGAAATTTTATAAAGTTGGTAACAATTTATTTTGAAAGTTGAAATTGTGGAAATTCGAAAAATATATTTTTTTAATATTATTTTTAATTGAAATTTGATATAGTAGTTTGATTAACGTTATAGCAGTTCAGGAATATTAACATTTCGTTGTAATTATCTGTAAATCAGATTAATTGTTGATTTCTACTAGATATTTTGTAAATTTCAAGGTAAAAATGCAAATTATTTAAAATATATGTAAATGCATTTTATGATCATGGTTCTGGGCAAAGATGGACTGATCCAAAACTTCAACGAACTGCTGTAAATGAATGGTTTCAAACTGAATCTTGTACTATTGTATATTAGCAATTTCCATAAAATATAATTTAATGTCTTTTTGGTATACGCTTGTTTCTTTTATACAATAAAAAAATTATTATAACTTATAATTTAATGGGGTAAACTTGAAAATAATCGCAATTATTCTAAGTATTAAGAATAATATTGTACTGTGCCAAACAGTCATGTTATTCCTGTTAAGTACGAGAATTTCCTTGTCTACTTCAGATAATCTATAATTATTGTCACAATTTGAAAAAAAAATATTAATTTAAACAAAAGTTACTCAACCAAAATATTAATTATAATTTTAATTTTGAAATTATATTGATGTTATTTCCAAGTATGTGTTTGACTTAGGTGATTCAGTATATGTGTTTGATTTAGGAGGGGCGTTCATTAACGAGTTTATTAACGAAAATTCAACATGTACTACCATTTAAAACAAGTACTGCGGAAGACGAAATTTTTGTATATTACGCTACAACATGAAAGAGGGATAAAATGGCAATGTAGTGAATATAATGAGAAATAGTGTATTCTGAGAACTGAGATAAATCTCATTTTAATTCGTGTAAAGACAAGTGCGGAAAACAAAAAAAAATACTTTAGATGTATGATGTTTTGATAGCATGAACAGCAATTTGTGTTATTCATCAATGAATGAGCCTGTGATATCATGTCCCGAGATGAAGGTGGTTGAGTATTGTCCTCAGATTAAATTCAAGACATACACGAAATAATATATTTTACCCAATTTATTTTACGGAAACATAATGTTATGAACAGTATTCCACCTCGCAATAGAAGTCTAGAAAGAAACTAACATTAAGAAATTGAGCTCTCTTCTCGATAAGCAGCTCACTAATTCCGCACTAATTCGATGCTGTCGTGGGCACGTGCGACTTGGCAGTCTTCGCGAAGGTACTTCGACATGGAGAAAGCTGTGTAGACGAGTGGCGGCAGAGCGAGCACGGCCGAAGTCTCCCTGCTGTGCAGTGCGGGAGGCGCACATAGGGGACGTACCATTGCAGCATCAATGACAGGTCAGGTCAGCGAAGTCTGGCCCCCGCGGAGTCTGCCACGTCGCTTACTCGTCGTGTCCTGCGCGCTCGGGAATCCCCCGCCTGGGAATAGAGGAGTTACTCAAAGAAGGGACCAGTGGACAGTGGGACCGTGGACAGCTCGGAACAACCAATGTCATGCAAGAGGATTACAATGCAAGAGATAGTGATGAACCTATTTACAAATATGCTAACAGTATTCGAACTCACTGACAAAATACGAGCATGGGTATAACATGCAGTTATGTTTCCAACAGTGGCCAAGCTGTAGTTGTCAATGCGGTCCCGTCTTATACTCTCGGTCTCTTTTACTCGGCGTCTAATATCAGTGAAATGCAGTGTCGTGTAGTGCAGTGCACTGCACTGGGCTGCGCAGAGTATCCGCGTGAAGTGCGAGGAGGGAGGCCAAGGTCGTACTGCTGGGCTTCGCGGTGTAGCTTTTCGGCCACAGGCACAGGGGCGTTCGCTGCGGGGCAGCCGGCAGGGAGGGCAGGAAACATAGCGCGAGGTAGCGCTGGCTACACGGGAAATGACGTGGTGACCGGACTGCGATGCCTTTTTAGTGGAGTCAATGTGGTGCGCAGTGCTGGAAACAGATTTAGACTAAAACTGGGAGAGTTAGCATGGTCTTATACCTTTGGTCTGCTCGTCAGGCTCTGCCTTTTAGCTTTTTCCGTCAAGCGTGCCGGAGTGAGTGGAGGAGAGGAGGGCTACTTTCGCCTCTGAAACTTTAATTGCGCTACTGAAACTGCGACATACTGATGAACTGCGTAAGAGAATATGTTGGCGATCATAGGTATGTAAATGTTTAGTATCAAGACGAAACAGTTATCTTCTCCAATTACGTTATATTTATTATTTAAATAAAATGCTTTATAAAAAGGTGAATAAAAGAATTAAAATAAATTTAACCAAAAAACAGAAAATATGTTGGCACGACAATAAATATTGAATATCGATCTCGTAGTCAATAACTATATTATACTCTGGCTCCAGTTTCTCTTAGAATGCGTTTGCTATTTACGTTTTCTTTGCTCTAGGCGAAGTCTGTTGAAGTGAGCGGGCCGTCGTTAAAACGACCTGCGGGTCTTGGCAGGAGCCAGCACTGAGCGGTGCAGGTCTGCCTGAGCGCTAATCCACCATGTGTGCAGGACGGCTTTCGGGCTTGCTGCCCGGTCTCCTGGGGCCCGCGCCTTGCCGTCACTGACATCACACGCTTCTTCACCACACATTAACGCGGCCATCTCCAGCCACTACCATCACCGTCACCACTACCGTCACCGCCACTGCCACCGCCACCGCCACCGTCACCATCACCTCACCGCCACCATCACCATCACCGTCACCGTCAGCGTCACCGCCACCATCACCGCCACCATCACCGCCACCATCACCGCCACCGCCACCATCACCGCCACCATCACCATCACCATCACCATCATCATCACCATCACCGTCACCGTCAGCGTCACCGCCTACTAATGACGTCAGTAGTTGACGCGCCCGGAATCACTAACAACCAACCACCAGAATCACAGCAGTTACAAATATAACTACCAACATTATTACTACATCTACTATTGACTAGTATTTGAACCTCCGATTTTAACCCTACCATTTACTTCAGCACTTCGCCTTTGTAAAGCACTGCCCGCGCTACGAGAGTGATGTCAAATTATCTGGCACCAGTGAGACGGTGAAATCAATGCCACAATGAGATGTTCCCATCCCACAACTGACACTTTGTCTGAAGAAACCACTAGTGAAAGTGTCATTGCTACTTACTCATGATATACGAATGGATGATAGTGAGAAAGAACGAAGAAATATTTGATGTTGTGACAATTATTATTTTTTATTTTTTCTCCACGTTTTTGCAGTAATAAAATACTAATTAATATCCTTTGATCCACAAGCTGCTGCAAGTATTCACAACGTCACAGAAACACCCATAGACAGTACTTTGCGATGATTATTCTGTGGCATGCCACGGTTGAGCAAATCGTGCTACTGCACCCAGTGAAAACTTTTCACATCACTGCATTATTTTTCCCATTCTCTTCACCCGAAAATTTCAGCCTTGGTTGTCATCCCTCGATCGCCGTTCTCGCGCCCCTCCACCCTTGCCGTTCTGTCGCCGCCCCGCCCCCGCGTGCCTCTTCTTCCCGCGGCGGCCGTCGCGCTGCTGCTTCAGCAGTAAACAATGCGGGGGAGGAGATCCGTCTGAGTACTCGCAAGGCGAGTTAATGAACCGGCTGTTGACTTTTGCCTGCTCTCTGCGGCTCCGCTGCTGCTGCTGCGGCGGCGGGGGCGGGAGTGTTGGCGTTGGCCGCGCGGCGTGGGGAGGGACGAGGCGG
>BOPP01000004.1:21828576-21853389 GCA_017312745.1 Gryllus bimaculatus | reverse complement strand
GGCGAGCCGAAGGGGATGAGGGGCGGGAGCGCACGTGGGGTGGAAGGCGGGTCTACACGCGCGGGGCCACCGCAGCCTGTCAAGCGCAGGGAACTGCCTAAACACTCGGCAGCGGGACGTGCAGCGTATTAAATATTACATCCGTGCGCGCGGCGCGGCGTTGTGTGGCGTGGCGCCGCGTTGCTCCCGCTGGTGATTCAGCGCCCCGCGCGCTGAGTTTTTACGGGCGTCACGACAAGGCTGAAAGCGCGGACGCCACTATCATGCGACGCAATGCGAACGTAACCGGAGTTGTTTCATTTAAGTATGCGGCCGTTCCGCGAGCGAACGTCGTACTTCTCCGCGAAGAAAACGAGACGAAAATCACTTCATATCTCGTCATGATAATTTGCGGAAAGCTGTGAGTTAATGGCTAGTCGTCGTTTGGAAATTCAGAGAAGAATGTATTGGTATAGTCACAATTTATTGCAAGAACCATATTTTGAGAAAGTTTTTATTGAGTTTTTGATGTCTGCAATATTTCCTGCGTATAAAGCCGGACGTTAGTTGTTGGACCTGTTTCTATCTTCAATCGTTTCATAGAGGCATGGAAGTAAATATTCTGAGTGAATCATTTTGACAGAATATAGCTTTCGTTTCTTCAGCTGTAAATGATACAATTATCTCATTCACACTATACTGTTCAGGGCAGAATAATCGGATTTTTAGGGACAGATTTAGTTATTTTTAAACCAAAATGTTTAAAAAAATTATTTTCCGTGAAGGACTTCAGGTATAATCACAAAATTTTTCGCAATTAATGGTTGTAAAACTATGTATTACATATTCTTCAGGTTTCTGTTACTAATTCGTGACCACATCTGCGCAATTCCTACGATTAATATTTCAGTTCTTCTCTTGAATTTTTTTCGAATTCTTCATCATTATATTGAAATATGTGAAAGGTAAGATTATATAAGTAATAAGTTTATTAAAAAAGACTTTTGTATTATTGAGAGCTTTACTTACTATATAAAGCTTTCGCATTATATTGTAGAGTGCTTCAGAATAACTGTTACAACCTTCTAAAACGTGTAGGAAGTCAATAATGAACGCAATTTTTTGCGAATAAATATGTGGCGAGAAATGTTTAGTCAGCATTAGTATTTAGTAGACATAGGAATTCTGACAGTGATTCCCCTGAGAGATTGAAAAATTCAAAACCTCTGTTAGCGAACCAATTCCCAAGAAGATTGAATCTACATTTGCGGGCAACGTCCTCCCCTGATTCTCAATTTATACTGTGTAACATGCCTGAACTATCTACACGAACAATTGTACTGCAGTGTGGTATCCAGGCATACAAAATATAAAGAAAATTGTCAGACCCAAAACTTGACACATGTTTCTAGAGAAACATTACATAAGTCGACCCAATGAATCCGAATCGAAATCCAGAATATTGTCACCACCTTCCATCTTTTTAAATCGCGAAAAAACACAGTAAAATTTACAATTTACCACTTCACGATCGTTTTTGGCGATTTCAAAAAAATGGCGGGGATAACGCAATTCTGGCTTCGGATTCGGGTTTAGCGCGTTGATATAAATAGAAAGTCAAGACTTTGAATTTGACAACGTTTTTTATTTTGTGTGCCTGTGTAATTATCGCGCTTCATCATAAACTGTGGAAATATGGTAGTTCAAAAAAAGATATGATTATTTTGTGAAATTTAATGTAAATATTAACTGTCTGTGATTGTTTAATTATCTAATTAATATGAAGCTCATTGAAGGTAAAATACTTCATGTGTTTTTTTTTGTAAATCACATTTAACTGTATAAAAATATTACATCTCTCTTAAAAATAAGTTGTATAAATACTAACCGGAAAATAATACATACTTTGTGGGAACATTAGTCATTTAATCCATTCTTCCTCGTTAAGCAATTAATGATTAGGAGGTTATTGTGGCTTCCGATTACATATCATCACTGTCGACAAAATGAATGTGCTGCCCGCACAAGCATTTAGTGCAATAAATCTCGTTCTACTGCATAAGGCTCCAAAACCTCGAAATGATCTGTCACAGCGTTCTGTTCATGACGTTCTGTGCTGGGAAAGTAAAGTACGCTCGCTCTGCTTTAAAGGTGTTTCTTCTCTCCCGCCATTTTGATAGGTCGTACGGCATCGTTATGGTGAGTCAGCTTCCATTAAACGTAAAACCTCATAATAAAAATACCATTCCAGAATAACATGTGGTGTAATTTTGGAGTTATATACTTTAAGCTCCCAACGTAGTAATCTTTTTATACTTTCTTTCATTTTGCTTTCCTTTCAAAACCATAGGTTCCGCATTTTTTTTGTGGGAGAACAACGGTTTGTGGAAGTTTTGTTCATGTACTACGTTCATAATAGCAGCTATAGAGTTCAGGGCTATTTGTGAATAAAAGCTGAATAACATATCTTTCTACATTGTAAAACACTATTAATATATATACATAGGATTTGACATTCCAATAACGTACATGACAATAAAATTGAAGAACATTTCTCACTATTTTCTAATTTTAACTACATTTTCATACGGACATCCGTAGTAGCTCCTAAGATGCAAATGCTGCCGAAGGTTTCTTCATTTTAGATTTAATCGTATCAATGAGAAAGAACATCCTGGACATTATTGTATAAAAACAAAATCATTGTACACAAAACACAATTTTGGAGCGAATATGTTAAAACTAAATCATTAATTTAATATTTTAAGTGACGTTGTAACGGCGTAGCGGTCTCTGACCAGACGACCGCGGGTTCGAATCTCACCTCAGGCATGGGTGTATTTTTGTATGCCTGTGTATGTGTGCAGTCCTTTCATCCTCCACTATCATCATCACCTCACCGTCCCTACCCCAGAACTAACAAACGCGGGAAATAAAAATCGGGATTCAGCTAAAATGCTGATTCCCCCCCCCCCCAGAAATGTACTTGCTCCTGGTGAAGCACAATGCCCGCGTGGTACGAGTTGGCTTTAACGCGAAAAAACCTGGCTCAAATCACATATTACATTAATAATTGTTAATTAAAGGGAACTATGCAGGTAATATGTTAAGATAAGCTTATATCAGGGTACACATTTGTCTGAGAGGGTCAATGCACAGTTATTTGAATGAATTTGCTCTTTCTTTACATTCAACGGCTTTCACAAAAAGTGAGATGTGTCATTGAACACGACCAACATTACCTATCACAAGCTGCGATATGATACTACTATATATATATAATAATGAAATCCGCATTGCTAAAACTGCACGCCAACGAAGCAAAGCCCTTCAAATGTGTGTTAAGAGTACATGAGATATTCACTTCGTATGCATCGTTACTAACAGGAGCTGTTGTGAATAGAGCGCATGCTAATTAGGCAATATTAATTCGATTTTTGCTACGTTAAACGAGGACTCATGGAGGAGTTGCATTTGTTTTAAAATTATTACTTAAAATGATGTGCCATTAAACAATATATAGTGAATAATTATAAAAAAATAAGAGATTATTGAGAAAGTTGTATGGCACTACACTAATCACACATCGGCGAGACCACATCGACCTTAAGAGCTTATCCGCTAGCATCGGTCCACGCTGTGTGGGGCACCTGGTGTGAAAAAAAACAAGCCCACGTGTAGGTTGGCGCGGATCTCGCATCCAGAAGGGAATTTTACCGCCCTCATGGGTAAAACAGCAATATTCTTACGGAGCACTTTGTCCGTGTTGAATCACTGACATTTGAGTGCAAAGTAATGCAAAATTAATAATTGTGAATACAAAATGTAGAAACAAAAAGCGCTTCGTCGGAGCAACAACAAATGCCCCCAGTCCTTCTCTATTTTATTTTGGTAAGTACATTGGAAATTCTTTGCTGTAGCTATCGAAGAGTTTCCCTCTAGGTGATTATGATATATTTCTTCCACATTAGAAAGCCTGTTGCCTGTTGGACGGCACTTCTTATCAGCCTTATAATGAGCGGTGACCGATACTCTCAGGTGATAAGATTTGATCCAGAACACGTATTTTTGATGTGCGTCCTTAAATGTAATTTTAGTCATGTTTTTGATTCTTTGACAATATGGTGATACAAAGCTCCACAATACGAAAGCAAAGCCACTGACAGTGATAATGCCAATAGCAGTAAAAAAACTAAACTTAACCTACAAAGACAGAATAATATCTAGAACTTTTACATGAAGACGAATTACCAAAGTACAATATACAACAGAGAGAAGTATATAAACGTGTTGAAAATCGAAATAATTAAAGTTATGAAAGTTAGAAATAAACAACATATGAACAACCCACGAGTCTGTATTATCGAAGAAATTTTTTTTAAAAATGTCTTTACAGAGAAAGAAATTGAGTGCATTCAACTTTTTACCAATTGCATCATACAAACGTTGAAAGAACAAAGAAAATGCAAAAACCAGAAACTGCATTTTATATGATTTTTCAGGCGAACTGCCTAACTTAGTTTCGCAAACATTAGTTGTACTAAGTCGTTTTCACTCTCCACAATTTCTGTCCCGCAATACTTATTCTGTCACGTCATTTCGGAAATGCAGTACATCAATATAAATATAATAAAATTAATAAACAGCTTTTAGGCAAGGTAATTAAAATTGAAGAGCCGTAGCTCCCCCCCTTTTTTTTTCGGTTTTTTGGGGCATTTTTTTTTGGCGGTTTTTGGGGGGGGGCCCTCGGGATTTTTTTGGGGGTTTTTCGGGGGGGGGATTTTTTTTCCCCGCCCCCCCCCAGGGGCAATTGGATGTTTGTGTGTTCGTCTTTAGTATGAGAGTTCCTCTTGTGTTACTCCAAAGTTCAAAAACGAATAGTAATTCTTTGTCACTGGATTACTTCGTAATGAAACGCGACCACACAAAAGTCGACATTTCTTATTAAAACAATATGACAATCGCCACACAATAAAACATCTCATCATCTCAACAAAAAACAATGCTGGCCTAAAAGAGAGCGCCTTCGCGCCCAGAGCCCTAAGAGGCCACGCTGGATCACACGGCAGTCAAGAGGCGTGAATAAGCAGGCGGCGGCGCTATTATCCTGAAGCGCAGCGCGTAGTAGCCCATGCTGCCCGCTAGCAAATTGTTTGCTCGGCAACGACAGACTGAGGTACGCGAGGCGAGCGGCGGGGCGGCGGGGCGAGGCGGCGGGCGGGGCGGCAGCACGGGGTGAGGCGGGCACCTGGAAGGGGCGGGAAATCACCACAGCTGGTGGGAGCGACGCCCGGCAAACTGCCTGCAGTCACGACCACACCGAGCGATTGCGGAAACGCGAAAGTCCTCGTTGCTCTCGTAAAATCCCACGATACATTTGGGGGCCGCCACGGGCCGTGGATTGCTTCCTCGTAAGCCCGTGATTGTCGGTTTAAAGAATTTGTCAAATGGAGGCCTTTTCCTGATTCCGTTTTTGTAGAGAATCGGTACATTCCGTGTAATTGTTTTGAGCTCCGTTTACCAAGCACTTACTAGAAAAAAACAACGTTCCGCCTTTATGTCAATAATCGTGTTTGAAACAAAATCGTCGTTTTTTTAAACTGAATCAGGGGTGAGCATGGACCAATGTTTTATACAGCAGTATGCAAGTTCTCCACCAGGTTCCCTCTTCATATTTCTGTGAATTTATATTTTTCACTGATAGGTCTTTTCAAGCATATTTAACTAGTATATCTTGTCTCCCTCTTATTGGTTCATGCAAATGTTCCTCAAGGCTCAGTTCTTTCTCAAATACTTTATTCAATTTTTACTCGTTTTTGTCCAATACCACAAGAATGAAACCTACATTATGTGATGTCGGGCTAAGAATTTCGCATGCTTATATCAATCTAGCCTAATTCTCTATTCACGCAAAAAAATGGAGAATAAAAATTAACTCTCAAAAATCACGAGACGATTTTATCTCCCCATACCCTAAAGAATAAACAACACCGATATCCACTGACTTTAACATTCCAATCCATAACTGAGCTTACAATATAATAACGAAATCATGTAACTTCAAATTAATGTATCTATAACTGAAAATGAAAAATCAAATTAACTTCTTCCCCTAGCACGTCGCACACATTTTTTAACTGTTTTTGACGTAAGTAAATAAATTAGTACATGTAGTGTTACATGTAAACGTTTTAACACACAAACGATAAGAATGGAAACCTCACATTCAATCAGTAGCCCATAAAACAAGTAAAACTTTTTTTAATCTAATGACTTTCAGCTATCAACGCAAAATTTTCCCTTTGAACAGACATTGCGCTATCTGCAAAATATTTGTTCCAAAATCTACAAAATCATAAATGCAACTATATCATATTCATACGCAACGTCACAACATACGTATGAATTATCTGTATACAGACCATCCAATGCCAATATTTAATAAAAACCTTAAAAGCTCCCTGGTTGATATTCAACTCACAAATCCATCCAAAACTACGTGTACCACTCATCCATCTCACAAGTCTCTGAAAGAGTTCGTCTCCTACCAGCATGTCCCACGATTCCAATGTTAAACTTCGATCAAAACGCATAACATTCTACGCGCCCAATATCCACATTCCCCAGGTACCACTTCCTCCCAACACAAAAAATGAAATAACGTCTTCCGTTTCCTGCAAACTCCTTCAATTCACTTCTAACCCAGCTTCAAAAGCAATGAAGGTTTATACAGATGAATTGAAGAAATGATGAAAGCAACCAAGTGGTCTAAAACACCCATAATTCAGACGGAATAATTTGTTTTGTTAACTTTTGTCAAAATAAATTTGAACTTTTCAGATTGAGTATTTTGATGAAGATTTTTATTTTTGTGGCAAGTTGACAATATTAAATTACAATTTAATAAATAAAATTGTTCTTAAGAAATAAATTCAGCATTTTAACAGAGTTTTTGGCATTTAATTGAAAAAAAACGTTAAGTGGCTTATACTGACTGTGAAATCCGTATTTGCCAAAGACCGAGTCCACAAAAACGCGCGTATTTAAAAAAAATACAACAGAAAGATACACATCGAGTTGAAAGAAAATGTTATATTACAACTTGAATTCAGATGCACAATTCCTCACTTTGTACACCACCTTTCAAAATTTCATTTTTTTTCATTTCATATTATATACGTTTGCTTATTATGAATGTAACAATGTTTTTAAGAATTTCAATCAACGAACATGCTATTGGAGAGGGACAATAATCAGTATTATGAAAGTTCGGTTCAATAGCAATAATTTCAGAAACTGGTTTCCTTAACATGATTCCTTAATTTACTAACTAATTTTCAATAGAATGTTTTTCCATTATAAGTTTCTATTTACACGACCGAACTCGTATATCTGTTTCTTCAATTTTCTCCGATCCACGATTTTGTAAACCTTGTGATATAGGTAACATTCATTCTGAAGCTTCTTGGGTTACATCCTTATTAAGCTTATGTGGTAGCGACCAAATCTACAACTTACGAACGGGTAAAATTAGCACCATAATAATGTAGTTTAGAATTTCCAGAAAGAGCGTATTTTGCCGTAAATTTTAGAAGTAAAAAAAGTGGTGGGAAATGGTTTTCAGTACTAAATATTTATTTGCATATGTTTTGAAAATATAATAATGGTAGTAGTAATAATAATATTAATATACGCTCATTAAGTCTAACATCAGAGAACAGAGATTGTCTCTATTTAACTGCGCAATATGGAAATAATGTCTGTAAGGTGAAAGATCTAAATGCCCCGTATATAACAATGTGGACTTAATTTGACTTGACTTGATGATGCTGATCGGAAATGGTCTGTGCAATCGCTGTCAACGGCAAGTCTTTAGAATGAAGGGCAGGATTTCCTGTCTTATATACAAGATCAAGTGATTAAAAATAGAGCATACCACAAACGTTTGATACCCAAAAAGATAGATTATGCCGATTATGTAAAAGTATTAATGAATTAATATAACATATTTGCAATGGGTGTCTTTTTTTGGCACCAACTGAATATTTGGAGCGTCATAAAAACGCAGCAAAAGAAATTCATCCGAAACGAATAGAAATATGAAATTTCAGAACAAGAGCAACCGTATTATAAGTATTCACTTCTGAAAAACGATTACACTTCACAAGTGTAAACCTGAATCACCCGGCAAGAATGCTGTTGGTCAGTTCTGTCAAAGACATTGACAGGACGGTCGAAGTAAACAAACCAGATATATCTTTTTTGATAAAATGGCAAAAAGCTATGGTTATCGATCTTGTAGTACCTATGGATGGCAACCTAACGTCAACAGTTGCTGAGATAAAACGAAAATAGTATCCACTAGCTGTTGAGTTGAAGGATAGTATGTACAGATGTCAGTGAGGGGAGTTAGTTCGTGTGATAGTATCAGCAAACAGTATTGACAGAAGCGTGGAGAAAGTCTGCTGTTGAAGAGAAAAACACCTTTAGTACTATGCAGAAGGACTGGGTACGGCGAGAATCCTCAGATGGTGTCAAATAAAGGGTCAAGGAAGTGAATACACCCCCATAATCCCTATTATTGAAGAATTGAAACAGTTGTTTAGAATAGTATGAGGAAGTTCTTCACTGTAGCTCCAAATACTTGAACAGATAAAATAAGTCTTGGGTAGGAAAGTTCCGGCATTTTTTGTGAGGTAATGTAATAATAATGAAGTTTAATAATAATAATAATAATAATAATAATAATAATAATAATAATAATAATATTGATGATAATAATAGTAATAATAATAATAACAATAATAATAATTAAAATAAAAACTGGTGGCCTGCTCCCAAAGTTAGCGGTTTTGAAAAAAGACGCATAAATGCTGGAGCTCCTATCTTCCCCGTCGCATGACGTCCGCTGTCGCACTGAGTATGAGAATATAATCCTGACATCGCTATGAGATATTGCGTAATCAAATATTTTCCATTTTCAGTCCAAATCTATCTTGTTTCATTGTTTTTGTAGTTCATCTTAAGCTAAGAAAACCATTGATACTTAACATGATCAGAATCTGCTTAGTTTTCCGTCAATTTATGAGTATATTCGAAATTAGTAATATCAAAAATAAAGTAACTTTAAATTTTATAATATATACATTTCGTTTTTCTGAAAAAGAAGTGCAGTTTTGGTTCAGAAATGTTTTTCAATTAGTACTATTTAAGTAATTAATTTTATGCGGTTTTCATTTCTATTGTGTTGTACTACTTTTTTTTGAAATTGATGTTAATTTTTTAGCACTTTCAATTATCTAACACCCATGAGCAATGAATAATTTGTCCATTTGCATAATTTACAAGCAGGTGCAGCATCTTATCTGAGCAGCAGCACTAACTCAAGGATGTACTAAGGGTCTACATGGCATCATCATCCTGAGGGCGAAGCAGTCGCTCTCTGAAGATGCATGGGCAGCATTTCTCCCTCTTGTAGTGGGGAAGCATGAGGGTGGCACTGCTGTTCTCCAGCAAATGCGACAACTGCTTCTTCACCATTATGAACTGGATATCAAGTGTGATCACGTTGCGTTTGAAAACAAAGGATATAAATCGCAATAAATATAAATAGCCCCAACAATTTTTGTTCAGCCCTCGTCCCACGTTTTTAAAATACTGTAGATTGTGCAGTTAGTATTCAACAATTACATTACATTCCTCTTGCAAAATATAAGAGGTGCTTTTAGTGTAATTTGTCAAATTGCGAACATCCACGCGTGCCCACATTTTCACCTAAATATTAGAGAAACGTAGAGCGCACAATGAACCGGTCCACCATCACCCCGAATCACGTAATCTGTATCGATAAATTAAGTCTCGCGGTTCCTAGGAAATTGCGTCTCTCCTCTTATCTCAATTTGGTTCGCTATGGATCTCACGGGGATCACCGACTTCGTACCACGTACGGCGTATCAGTGTCATCTCGACTCCCCCGAAATAATAGCCGCCTCCTCCGCACAGGCAGCTTCCGCCCCCGCCCTCCATCCCCACGTGCGGGATGTTCTTCCCCGAAGGCAGCCGTTCCGGCAGGATCTCCCTTTCCCTCCCCGGCAGCCCGCGTCGCCCCACCTCCTCACCCTGCCCCGCCTCGCCCCCGCCCGCCCCCGACCTCGCCCTCGCCTCGCCCCCGCCTCGCCCTCCTCTCCCCCGCCTCCCCCGCCTCGCTCCCGCCCCATCGCCCGCCCGCCTCGCCTCCGCTCGCCCACCACATTGCCCCACCTCGCCCCTGCCTCGTCCACCCTCCCCGCCTCGCCCGCCTCGCCCTCCCACCGCTCCCACCTTCCCCCTCGCCAACCTCACCCCCGAGTTCGCCCTCTCCGCGTGCCCTTCCCTTCCGCGGCTAGGGATGCTGCGCAGGGTCTTTGAGGCTGAGCAGCGCGTAACTAACGCGATCACAGCGCCGTCCACTGCTGCGTCGGTTCTTTGTTTCGCCGCCGGCAGAACGGCCGGGGCGTTATTTGATGAGAGAGCAGAGCCGCATTAATGAATGGGGCGAATAAGAAATTGGAATGCGGAAGTCGAAAGTGAGAGCGAGAAAGAGGATGCGCTGGCGCGGGGGAGGAGGAGACGGGACGGTTTGGGTCGCTGGTGGGGCGATGACCGGAACGGGAATGGAGAGAGCGGGGTGCGAGGCGGCGGCGGCGGCTGGCTGACTCCCGTGGCAGGGGGAGGGTGCGGAACGAGAGGCGAGGAAAGGACGCCGGCGGCGGCGCCGACAAAGCGGCCCCCGGAGGCGCGCGGGTGCGGCCGCGGCGTGTTAGGTGGCGCGACACGCTTTACTTCGCGCCAAGTAAATTGCGCTGAGCTTCGACAGTCTCGGGTCGCGGCTCTGCGCCGGCCCGGGCGCGCGCGGCGGGGTTGTGTTTAACCCTTGGACTGCGTTGAAGCACACTAAACACACACAGCGATTTATCGCTCAGTTTGTTTGGCCTGGTAATGTTGCCTTCCACGCAAGCACTTTGCTTAATAAGACTGGTGCGAGCCCCGTGCCCGCTCTCTCCCGCCCCGCCCTTCCCTCGCGGAACGTTGCGGCTCGACCCCGTCCCGCTCCCGCCGCCCTCTTCCCCGCCGTGGCGCCCGCCGGCAGCGCGTGGGGCTACGAAGACGTAGCGCGAGGGGCAGGCGCCCGGGTCGGCCCGGATGGGGATGGGCGAGGGACGGGCGCAGAGGCCGCGCCTAGTTTGTGTAAGTGGTGTAAGTTATAAGGTACGGAAGGCGGGGAGGCCGACACGCTAACGGCGCAGTGGTCGCGTGGAAACGCCGATCCCAGAGCCCATTTACTCGGGGAGGCAGTTAGATATACGCGAGTTAACCGGTCCACCGCAAACTTGCACCTACATAGTTCTCTAATTACGAATGAACCAGTATGAAGCGCGTGTCCATCCGAAAAATCTTCGTGCTCTGTAAAAAGATTTTTGGCGTGCGATGCTTTTCCTATATTAGCTTTCCTTGTTCGCGTTTGGCGACACGCCTTCCCCGGACTTCAAGGCTTTCTTTGGAAAAGTTGGGAACGAACTAGCGTTTGAAGTGACGCTCAGAAAGGAAGATATATACCGTGTTTAAGTTGCTAAGAAATTGAATATGGTGGATAACGCTGTCCTCAGAGACCCTGATTTCAGGCTTTCCTTCTTTTGCAAATTAGATCCAGCGGGAAGGAATTTGCGCGAAGGAGGGCAGGATGTAAAGTATGACGGGGGAATAGCGATGGAGTTCTTATAATCTTGCATAGCGCGGTTAGACAAGAGCGCGGGGATTCTCCCATTATTAAAAAATATTCACTGCATTTTCGTAGGTCTAACTGGATTTGAAATTACGGAGTATATACAATAATGCATTATGCATGCATTAAATATCGCGAAGTAAAAGTGGAAAAGGTTTCATCTCTCGTGAATATTTACGACTGCTCGCCATGCTTGTTTGGAGAAAATATCTTAGCCTCAGAGATATTGAGGTTACAGTGTCACGTGATTCCAAGTTGTCTGTGTTACATGTGGTTATTTACTTCTAGTGGTTCAAATAGCAGTGTGAATTAAGATTATTCAAATGTGCCCTTAAACCGATAATTATTCTTGCATGCTTGCAAAATTTGTAAAATTTCACATAGTAAAATATTAGCAACCTATCTAAAATAAACAGATGCAGATAAATACATTATACTTGTATATTCTCATTCAACAAAAAAATATTTCAAGAATAATTAATTGTTAATTTTTCTATCTTTTAATCGCTTTTCAACATCTAGGTCATACAGCGACTGCTGTAATTATCAGCAGCATGGTGTTGTGAAGTTTGAGGGAAACCATAGAAGGACTCGCATACTCTATACGGACACACACAAACATCTTTGCGTAGGCGAGATTCCAACCTGGGACCCCTCATGCACGAGGCCGTTACGGACATCAGCATTAGCGACCTCGGCTATCCTGGCCGATTTTTCTAATTATAATTATCACACTTTTGGAAGGAACGTTAAATTTTACAGGAGGACACTAATTCCAATGCAACTTAAACAACTTTAAGGAAATATACCCGTCTTCCAAAATAATTTAATGTACTTTCTGTGCAGCGCCGCCCCGGCATATGCTGCGAACGTCGCCCATGAAAAGACCATTTTTCATCCTCGTGCATCGCAATCGCGAGCGCGCGCGCGTCTCCGCGTCCATTTTTTAGTATTTCGGTGGCGTTCGGAGCGAAGCGCCGTGGGAATGGGCTGCCCCGCCTCCTCGACATGTTGCTCGTGTCACAACCCGCTCGCACGCGTGCGCCCGCGAACAGGAGCAACGGCTGGCGCGTCACAAGGCCTGATATCCCTCCTGTCACGCCTCCACGCCTCCCCTCAGCCCCCACCCCCGCGCACGGCCCTGCGTATGGTCCCTCGCCTGCGTCTCCGCACCTGCGTTGGCGCCCGCGTCACTCGTGTTTCCGTCTTCGGTCCCCGCCTCTTTCGGCTCCCTTCATCCCTCGTCCCAGACTTCCCATCCCCCTGCCCCGCCCCCGATGGTTCCACCTTCCAGTCCCCGTCTATATCGGCTCCCGGCCCTTTCGACCCCTGCCTCCCTCCCCGGGGCCTATTTCTTCGCCCCGCCTCCCACGTTTCCACCTTCAGTCCCCATCTCTTTTTCCGCTTGTTTTGTCTCCCAGTCCCTTTCGACCCCGATCCCTGTTCCCTTTTATCCGCCTCTCATGTTTCCAGCTTCCAGCCCCCGCCTCCATCGGCTCTCGCCCCTTTCGATCCCCTTCCCTTTCACCTGCCAACGCCTCCCATGTTTTCACCTTCTAAACCCCGTCTGTCGGTCACCCCTTTTCGATCCTCGCTTATTTTCCCCGGCTTCTGTTTCCCTACTGCTTCCCATGATTCTACTTTCCAATCCCCGTCTCTATCGGCTCTCGCCCCTCATCAATTCCCGCCTCCATCCCCAGCGCGTATTCTCGCGCCCCCGCCTTCCATTTTTTTACGTTTCAGTCCCCGCCTCTTTCATCTCTCAATCCCCGCCTCCATCCACGCCCTCACCTTCCATGCTCCCACCTTCCAGTCCCCGCTCCTATCGACTGTCGTTCACTTCGACTCCCGCGTTCTTCCCACGCACCTATTTCCCGGCCTCCGCTTCCATGTTTCCACCTCCGAGTCCGCGCCTCTTTCGGCTGTCGCCCCCGCCTCAGCGCCCCCGGCCACCTTCCCCGCCCCCGGCCCCAGTGTGTGGCAGCGGCCGCCTGGCGGGGCGTGTCGACGGCCTCTTTTTGTCTTCGCGTGTCGCCCTCCGCCGCGCCGCGCCGCGCCGCGCCGCGCGAGCCGGGGAAAAAGACGTTTAGAGTAATGCACTCTTTCGCGCGGCCCGCCCCCGTAGATTGCTCCGTAACATGCACACGGATCAGCCGCGCCCGAGTCGCTTTCGGCGCGCCCGAGTTAAGCGGGGTATTTCTGGCCTCCTGGCGGTGCCCGACTTCCCAAGCGCGCGCGCCCTCGCGAGGGATGGCTACTCCTCTCTCTATGGCTCTTTATATATTTTGTTCCGATACGCCAGTGCACATTTCATTCTTAAGGGCCCGCATTTGCTCGATATGTATTGTCCATTGAAATAAAAATAGTCTTATAAATAATGCCGCAATAATTGAAAATTTATTATAAACAGTTTTGCTCCTTTCCCAGTACAATGTCTTAACTATAACCAAATAAATGAGCTATACTTATAACTTAATAAGAGCTTCAGGAAGGGGCGGAGATCCTCAGATAAGGAAATCATGTCGATTGTTCGCACACGAAACTAAAAATAATTTTAATTCACTTCTTTCTTGAAATATTGTCTCAATACGTGACAAATATTATTCATAAAATGTCAGTAAAACAATTATTTGTAAATCAGTTTTCTTGAGAAATTCCTCGTACGAACTCTAAATATTTTCTCATCTGTTCATAATCATTTGTAGGTATTACTTCTCGAAGAACATGCACTTACATCGGCTGCTTCATTATAGAATCTTAAAATTACATTATAATTGTGGATGATTGTTACTAGTATTCGAAGAATTTTGTAAGTGTGTATTCATAAAAGCATGCATTAAAATTCTAAAATTATCCTCTCAAAACTCGAATCTTTCTGATTACCTTTCTCGTCATAAATCATACCTAAATAAAAAACTTTCCGGTGATATGAAATTCCCAAGACGTACTATAATCCACTTTTCTCCTTTCAAAGGCCGCGCACTCAAAAATTAAGACGCACAACGCTGACCTGTGCGATGTTCTGCGTCGGGCAGGCATTCACTGGCAGGCGAGCGGCCTCGCCTGTTTCGGAGAAGTGGTTAACACGGGCGCCCTTTCTATCGATTCAAAACACGATCCCCCAGGGACCCTTAGTGAACGCTCTCGCGAGATAGCGATCGTGTTCGCGGCGATTAACGCGCGCGACGTGCGTTGCGCGTGGCGGCGCGTTCCGCCCGCCGGCCGCTGTTTTTCAGCGTCGGCCCGCCAAGACACAGCGCGCAAGTTTCCTGCGAAGCGTATTTCACGCGGAAGCCGGAACAAGTGCCCACGAAGTGGAGGAGCCGCAGGGAATAATTTCAAGAACTGTATGAATGCGCGGAGCTGGAGGAACGTATGGATTGCGAGTGCATGTAGTCTTGGTTTGTTTTTCCAGACGTGTACACAAACGCACTCTATTGGCTCGGAGAGAACTTTTTTCTTGGATTTTATTCCTTCTCGCTAAACTGCGGTTACCGTAACTAACGGTTTCATTTGTATGTTTTGCAGAATGTATCATCTGGGCCCCAATATTTCTTGTTGCGAAAGAAGAAAATTCTCTGAAGTTTATTATACGTTCTATATCATAAAACAAAGCAAACTACCTATTATCTTGAAAACCAGACCGCGCACCTCTGCAGCCGAATGTACGAAAAACAAACTTCTAGTGGCTCAGAGGGCCGCAGTCTCTTGTGAATGGCTGGCTAATGTCGTAACTCAAATAGCCCCTTCCCAAAGAAAGTCCAAAATCAGTGCCTCCACACCATCTCAAACTCTCCATTGTACATCATATCTCGATCCAAATAGTAATATAAATATACCTCGACTACTCTAGATTTTCATTTTTATTGCGGGAGCTTATTCCGTATTTCGGGAGGTGTCGATTTCGGTTATCAGCGACGGGTACCCACTATGTCCCACATGTGGGGCACATTAAGCTTTACACTAGACACTAGACACTAGACTCTAGACTCTAGACTCTAGACACTAGACTCTAGACACTAGACTCTAGACACTAGACTCTATACACTAGACTCTAGACACTAGACTCTAGACACTAGACTCTAGACACTAGACTCTAGACACTAGACTCTAGATACTAGACAATGACACATTTGGGGGCTCCTCGATCTGAGGTCAGCAGACTCACAAGGCCTTCCGCGACAACACACATACATGAAAGGCAAGGGACAAATAATCATTCTCCGGCGGAACTCGAACCCGCGACCCTTCTAATCGAGACGCTGAGTCGGCACACATTCTAGCCACATTGGTCATGCAGGGCGGCGTACTAAGAAATAGGTAAAATTATTTCAAGTTAATTTGAAGTGGGTTTAAGCAATCAAATCATTGTTATACACTGGCCTTTATATGTACAATGGCAAAGAAAATTAATTCTAAGTAAATAGATAAACGCATGGCGCTAGTTTTCGCTGAAGTGCTAGCTAGAATAAACTTCCCCTGGGTTATTCAATGCTGATTACTGATCCTTTCCATATTTTTCAAAATTACAATAAAATTATTCACAATGAGGTTTTCCTCATTGTCCATAGTATAATTTTCAGACGTTTAATGATGTGGAACGTGAGTTTGATTGATTGTATAGGACAAATTGGTGACCAATAAATCAACTTAATTAGGTACCGTTTCATTTAATTTTCTCTCTTATCTAAAAATAAAATGAGAGTGAATAAAATAATTAAAATGTTGTTATGCCAGTAATAAGATAAGCCACAGCCAACTTCTCTATATGAGTAAATGTTAATATCGTGATTTCGGCAAAAATGAGACTTATATTGTGACAATATAATGTCTTGCTCATATTTACGAAACTCTTGGGAAAGTAACAATACAGGATACAATTTTGACGAAAACCGAGATACTAACATTTATGAATAGAGAAAGATGTCCTCTGACTGGTGTGTCTCATCGTGTTACTGCCTTAGCTCTTCAAATAGTTATCTGAGATATGAGGGAATCTTATCGATATTTCAATCACATTTAAAACTGCAATTAGACTCTTTCATGCATCCATAATTTTGAGTTCAGAGATTCGAAATTAATGACAGTTAATGAGAGATTAATTAAAGAATGGAACGAAAAGTTTTGTGAAGTATTTCAAAATATAAGGCAACTAAGAAGAGATATTGTAGAAACATAAAAATTGTGAAATCAAAACGATGATTTCAGAATGTGAATTAGACAGTCAAGCGGATTTCTAAGAGATTAAATTGAGAATTGCCGTTAAATTGTGCGTTTCAAATATTTGCAAACAAAAAAATTTATAAATATCATAATCAGATGGATTCTCATTAACACGATTATTAAATAATTTTTACATATGCCGTGAAATGTTCAAGGCGCTCCCACCTATTTAGTAAATCCTGCTGTAGGGTTACGATTGAGGAACTTTTGGCATTTTACAGAAAGGATTAGCGATAAAATGAAATTATGTTAATAAAAATACCGAGGACCAAATGGTGCCTGCGTAAATTGCACTAATGCTCATTCTTCCATGTCGTAAATAAAATTCGAGAGGAGAAAGGGAGCAGAGAGTATGAGAGAAGCGACAGTTTCTTCTGCGGCTCGTAGTACTGTAGAGAGAGGCGCATCTGCAAGCGACGTCTGTCAGAGCAACTCAGTACACACTCCGTTATCAACGTCACCTCCTCGTGCCTGACAAGATACGACATCTAACGATTCCCTGGTAGCATTTGGTCGTGCGACGCGTCGTGTACCTCACTAGGGTCAGATTGCCAGACAAAATGTATACTCTATATCAGGCGTGCCTACCAAATTGTGGCACATCGCAGATTGTAAACTATCTAGATTTAGATTTATTTAGACAAGAAAAAAGTAAAAACTCTGTGACGTATGGGGGAGAAGATTATCTGCGTACGTTTTCTTGAGTTCCCGAATCCCTTCCCGTCATTTTAACAATAAATAGTTAAAAGATGATTAAAAGTTTAAAATAAATAAATAAAATAAATTTTAAAAAATCGCGAGATTAGTAATTTTTGCAAAAACAGACATTTTTGTTTCCTAGCCATCCATATCCGTGGCATCGCCGGCATGTTATCGTATTCCTCAATATGTCTCTGATGGTAACTATTGTACATTTAGCCGCAACCTACTTCTTTTTTCAATCTACTTACTTTCTTTCTAAATTATTTTAATGATTTCATTCTTTTTGAGGTCTTCATACTTTGCCGCACAGAATGTAATGATAAATACTTTTAAATTCGTCTGAAAACGAATAATACGAATAAACATTCATTTCAGATCCTCTGCGTAAATCCCTTCGTTCGCCCTTTCCCTAAAACTGACAAACAATATACTCGTATTTGTTTAATATAATTTATCTGCCATAGAAACGTTCAGTGTTTTCATTCTAATAGGGTACAATTAGAAATGTAACTATTGGTAATACAGACATGGCACAGACTTTCTCGAATTAGTTTTCTATTTTCTTGGGCCTGGGCAAGCTATTCTTACTTATCCCATCCTCTTGCCAGGTATCATCTATCGCAGGCCAAAGTACATTTTTAATTTTGTTCTCAATTTTTTGGTGTTTTAATAGAGGAACCTTAATATTACTTATAGATTATGCAAAAAGAGTAAAACCTCTTCCTAAATGGAAATTTTTATTGGAAAATTTTATGAAAATTGTGGTAAAGTGATAAGGAAAATACAAAATATGAAATTATTTTCACAGAAAAATATTGAATTTTGAAAAACTTTATATAAAGAAATTTCACGCACTTTCAGTCCCAAATACAACAGCGTTTAGAAATAGCAGGATATGTGCATATTAAAGACGCGAGAGAGATGTTATAAAAACTTACATTAATTTATTTTTTGAAAAAAAAACAAAAGAAAAAAGGAAAATGAATTTTATGTCATTGAAAAAGGGCAAATAGCACAATTCGATGGAAAAGTTAGAAGAAAAGAATTGAAGCTATTTTTCAGAAAATGGCGTTTAATCGTTTCTTAAAATTTGGAATTTTGAGCTATTTTTAACAGAAAAATGTTGAGTTTTTGAGAAACTTTATCTGACATTATTTAAAGCACATGTACTCGTAAATACCAAACACAATACTAAATACAATACTAAAAATAAATTGACTCGAATGTTAATATTAACGACATAAGAGACAAGTCAAAAAAATTACATTTTTGTAATTTTGGAAAATCCAGAAGAATAAAACAGAATGGCATTTAGCACTACACCTACCAAAAGTTTAAATAAACAAATTGGAGCCGTTTTTGAGAAAAGCTTGTTTTCATATTTTTTTTAAATTGAACATATTGCTCGCAATTTTGCACAAAAACTAATAACGTTTCAAAAAATAAAAATCTTAATGAAAAAACAAATTATCGACAACAAACTTCATTTGAAGGAACAATCTCAATTTCCAATTTTATGTTTTTGTGAAGACGACAATTTTTTTTCATCTTTCGAAAATTCAGAGTTAAAGAAAATCGGACGTATGCAACTTTTATAAGATTATTTTGCTCTATTATTTCAACAAATTTCAAGAAAAAATTGAAGCAATTTTGTTTTGAAAATTTTGGAAATGTCCGGGGGGCTTCACATAAAGTAGACCCAAATTTTGAAGAAAGTTCTTCAAAATCCCAGCTCCTCCAGTCAAGCCAGATCAACGGGAGAATATCCATTTTGAAAAAAATAGCACATATGGTTTACGATCTTGTGGTGTTCACGAAAGAACAGAGACAATCGGACAGGTGTAGTCAAACGGAAGGACCTTTAAAAAAATTCATTGAAAAATTTGGAGCAGTTTATTAGCAAATGATGATTAAACGTTACGGTCAAAGCGAAATTTGAAGCTCCTTTTCACAGAAAATTATTAAGTTTTCGAAAAACATAATTTGGAATAGTTTAAGGCACTTCCAGTCGTAAATGCAATAATGTATAAAAATTGCTGTAAATGCTCGTATACACGGCGTGAGAGATTTTCAGAAAAATTACATTTGTGTGTTTTTTTGAAAAATCATCAGAAGAAGAAATTTGAAGAAAATATTGGAAGCGTGTTTGAGAAAATCGCATTTGATCGTTTCTGGAAGTGTTGAAATTTGAGCCCATTTCTAAAAAAGCTGTTGATTTTTTGTGAAACTTTGTAACAACATTTAAAGCACATGTACTCATAAATACAATGGTGTGAACAAATTGCCGCTAATGTAATTATTAACGACGTGAGAGACAAGCGAATAAAATTAATTTTTTGTAATTTTTGACAAACAAAAGAATAGAGCAATGTGGCATTATGTCATCTTATAGAGTACATTTAATTCTATTCCAACCAAAAGGTTAAAGAAAAAAATGTAGCCCATTTTAAGAAAATCTTGGTTTTGTAATTTTTGAAAATTGCAAATATTGCACACAGAGGAGCTAATTAAGGACAACAAATTTCATTTGAAAGAAAAATTTTTATTTTCAAAGAAAGACGCCGGAAAAATTTAAACTTTAAAAATTTTCAAAAATCCAGAGTTAACCTCGAAAATCAGACCAAGGCCACCTTTATAAGTGTATTTTACTCTATTGTTACAAGAAATTTAAAGTGAAAATTTGGAGCCGTTTTTATGAAACATTCGAAAATGTCCTAGGGGCTTTATGTAAAGTACCCCGAAATTAAAATTTTTTTTTTCAAAATCTCAAATCTTCAACTTGAGTCAGATCAAAGGAGATTTCTTCAATATGGAAAAAATACGACATATGAGTTAGGTGCTTGTGGTGTTCACAGACGGACGGAGAAACAGTCGGACGTTTTCCCGTCAATTGGTTTTTCGGTATGAAGGACCCACAAAACAGGGATTCTGGTTACACCATGTGTTAGAGGATTTTTTCTTCATTTAGCAACTGGATTTATCCACTTTTGGTGGTCAGGGCCCAGCAATTAATTTTTTTCTGCCGAAAATCCTCCGTTTTTTCCTACAGCATTACGTAACTTTCTCTATTCTACGTATATTACTCCATATATACGTACGTATACGAGAAAGTAAATATAAAGCAAAAAATATTATTTAATGAAAGCAAGTAACGAAATAAATTACTTTTTCAGAACTTTGAAAGCTTTATGGGGCCTGTTCGCTCCGCAAATACGAATATTTGAACTCGTAAACAGTATTTGCTTTACCCAAGTACGTTTATTGTGTCACAATAAAAATAAGTGTAGCGTAGAATAACAGTTTTTCTTTGAACCAGAAAGAATGAAATACTGCAAATTGACGCAGAATTAATGAACGTAAATCCCTTCACAATTTGAGTGGGATATTTCTTTTGCGTGCACAAACTACAATTTTTCATGCTTTAGTGACGCTTTGAATTATTAACGTAAAGTTGAACGTATAAATAGAACTGGGAAGAGCTACAATATTTTTTCTGGGACAGTTTCAATAAAAAATGTCGATAGCTGCTATCAATTCAGATATTCAGTTGTGCTTTAATTGCTGTTGATATTAAAGCCTTATTTTCGGAATATGGCCGGAAATATTTCATTCATTATATGTAATTTCCATTTGCCTCGTAGCTATATTATTTAGAATTTTCGCCAATAAGCATCTAACATCACTCTCTCGCCTTATTTCGTAAGATGAGAAAGTATAGTACTAGTGTGCGGAAATTGGCAATTTTTTTACAAAACAACTCTTGTTTCTGAACTCTGGAAAAGAAATAGTAAATTACATTTAACACATCGTGTAGTCAGAATTAATGTTAGGTGAGTGGTTGAACACAAAAATCGATTGACAAAAAAATGTCTGTCTGTCTGCCTGACCATCCGTCTCAAATCGTTCGGGGACTTTTCACCAAAATTAATATCCCCGCTCGATCTGAACGAATTAAAGTCCCTGCGAGTTTGAAACAGATATTTCTATTTTTGAAGGTACTTTACATGAAGCATCATCATTCCTAACATTTTCTCAAAAATTAATCCCATATTTTTATTAAACTTTCTCCTGAAATAGCAAAGTATTCTTAAAAATAGTGGGTGTTTCATATTCGTTGAAATTGCTGATTTTTTAAAATTTGAAAAAAATTCTCGGTGACTCGACGTTATGTGTCGAAACCAGTGACACACTGTGTATAGGATTTACTCACCGTATTAGGATAGGCGGAATAACGCAATCAAATTTGTATATTTTTTAGTCAAACTCGAAACTGCTTCACTGTTTTTGGACTGTTCCCCAGTTCGTGGGTATCTAACAAAACAATATACTCCTCCCACAATGTGAATTCGCAGTTTGTATTGTTTTCTGTTTTTTCCCTGAATTTCTGTGCAGATTGAAAATTAGTAATATAGTTTCTTTAAATGCGTTTCCCAAGCACCTGTGTTTTTAAAAAACAATCCTCAGGCTGCATAGTTTCTTCTCATTTTTTGCGAACATTTGGAATTTTTATGATAGATTTATAATTATGCCAACGCATTGTGACTATCCTTTCGCGATTACAGGTTCAGAAACAGTTCTTATGTCAGACTGATCATAATGTAATGGTATGTATGAATACCAGATATCATAAATATTTTTCGTGTTTCTTTTCGTTGTATTGACACTGAACTACTTAAGCTCCTCTCATGTTACGCGACTGAGTCCACAATACGTTATTTTTGACTATATTTCAACAATTGCTAAAAGCAGGATAAACCGGAATGACTGTGCCGCTAGTAGATTTCAATTAGTGCCTTTCTAATAACCAATATTCCGAGCTCCTACCTCCGTTTAATGGAACATTTCAAATCCCCTTCTTCCACCATTAACGCCCCTTGCTTTTACAGAAGTGAATAGAAGGATCATAGCTTTGACGTTTATTTGTTCAGAGCTGTCGTCTGATGAGCAGAGAGACGCGAGACACCCTGCCTGGCACGTTTGAATTCTAGGAATCCTGTAATCACACTCTTGTTTCGTGAATGTATACCAAAAATTTCATCAGCAGACGTCAACGAATATTTCACCGAAGCTTCGAAAATCCTCCACTCCCCCCGAATTTCTCTCGACAGTATCTCTGGTAGGACGAGAATTTTTAGGCGACAGGAGGAATACAAACTCGCGTGCTCATCACAGCATTCCTCGACTAACTTCTGTTCAACGACGGTGAGATCTGGCTTCAATGATGCAACCGATGGCTCATGATATCCCATAGTGTATTTACTGAGGTTTACGACTACTATACCATTCTCGTGCTTACCTTATTGATCAGTTTTCTGCAATCTATTTTTTCTGCATAGATGCCAGTGTAACACGGTGGGCACTGCCATGCCGTTGTTTGAAACTGCTCTGCGCAATTTCGCTGTAATGATTGGTTAACTAATCTGAATATAAACATGAGCGACCCGTGGTTCAGTGGCCGCTTACTTTCCACGTCTGGGACCGGGTTGATATCTCGGGCTATCAAAGAGGGATTTTGTTACATGCCCAAAGCGGATTCAAGGTATATTTTCTCGGGGTTGATTTCCTCGTCTCCTTTTACTCTCATTCCAGCATTGCTTGAGCATATTTACTTCATCATACATCTATCGAAGCCATTCCTTCCTGTTGCGACCAAAAATACTGAGTACTGAAGATCATATAAAGGTTTTAAAAATAGTACCTGACTCAAAAAATAATACTGACTTATATCTAATTCGGATTCTACATTTCAACTTATAATAGATACTGCCATCGGCCTGTGATCCTCCTCTGTTTGTGTAACGTAACAACACAAGCTTCGCTTTCCTTTCCTTCCGCTTTATAACACCGGTCTGCCCGAAAGACCTTTTAAAGAATCCGACACTTCCCGTAATGACGCTCTCGCGGACTAGAGGGGCAAGCTGGAACGTGCATCAGTTACCTCACTAATAGGACGTGGTGCACCGCGCTGGAGCGCAACCGGGGCAGGATACATCGGCACAACTACTAGGTGCATGACGCGACGCAAACCATACGCTACAGCATCACATGCTTTCTCTCATTATTTATAACGGCTAAGCAATATTATAGTATGGTGGAGTGGAGTAATTGCGTACCATTTTCAGCAAAATTCAACTTCGTAGATTTCTAATGGGTATACACTGACTAAAAATGAGAATTTTTAATTGTATAATTTAGGTCTGTCTCTAGTTTCTAAATCACCCACTTGACGTTTAAAAATTGAATTTTTCATATTTTTATCAAAGGTTTTGAAAAATAGCCGATTTCTGCCGCAACATTACAGTGCTCTTTCTCACGTACGTACGAAGTAAGGCGAGAAACTAAAAGTGGCGTTGTCAATACCATTTGATTAATTTCCATAGCATCAAATCGTTTCAAATATTGTTCAGGTTTCAGTTTAGTTTAATAAAATAAATCCGTGTAGGTTTAGTTTTGGTTTTTAAGAAACTTTTCCGATTTCGGTTTGGTTTCCGGAACAGTTAATGGTATGCCGATATTTTTCTATTTGGAAATTATTGTTAATAGTTTGGATATCACAAGGTTTTGGATATTAGTTTACCTGCCGAGGGCAAAACAAAATGGGACATTTTTTTCTGAGGCATTTTTCAGCTCTAGGTGAAGTGGATTTTGGCTATTTGCGTCGGGTACCCAGTATATCCCTCAAGGGGACACATATTAACCTTTATTTTCCACACACTGTGGGGAAGAAAATAATTTATTTGACACATAAACTTGTGAATAGATACTACCCGTTAAACGTCATCCGTCAATGTGCTGCAAAGATAACGTACATGTGTTATATGTGAATTTTTTTGTAGTGACCTGATGAATATGATTACTACGTCAAGTGTTATAGTAATAGACATCAGCATTGGTTGAATATACGAGCATTTAGTCGTTTTGCACCACTTCTGGAAGCATCTCTTCAGTACGCTCTCAAAGCTAGCACGTAGAATGTATGAATACGTTCGCATGAATACGCGGCGATCGACTGCGTAACCTCGCTCGCGGGCGCGAGGATGAGGGCGAGAGCGAAGGCGACGTTGAGGGCGGCGTCGGTGCAGGCGGAGGGAGGGGCCTCAATTTGAACGGCGCCGAGCCGTCAGCGCGCGGTAGCGCTCACTCAGTCG
>BOPP01000004.1:21807104-21826437 GCA_017312745.1 Gryllus bimaculatus | reverse complement strand
CCCCCGCCCTCGCCCTCGTCCTCGCCCTCGCCCTCGCCCTTGCCCTCGCCCTCGCGCACTCTTCCGCTCCCACCCCTGATCCTATCCTTGCCCTGGCACTCGTTCCTTCCCCCTTCACTGTCCCCGCCCTCATCATGCTTCGCCTCCGATGCCACCCCTGCCTCTGTAGAACGGCTCTCGGTTTCCAAAACTGCATCGCCACCTCCGCTTCCACCTCCATCCCTGCGTCCGGCTCAACCCTCCCCTCGACTCGCTCTCCCCCTCCACGTGGTCTCCGCGGTAATCCCAGCCTCCCGACCGAGCCGTATCTCCACGCATGCGGGTTGTCGACTACGCACGCTGCGTCTGTATTACGCTGCAGCGTTGGCTCGCAATGAGGTCCACTTACACCTAAAAGGCTGCGTAGATAGCAGTTGCAGGCTGTGAAATTTAGAGGAAAAATGGACATTAAATTGCATTTAACGTCTCTGACGGAAAATGTAAATATTCTTTTTTTACGCAAGCAAGATATTAATTTATATATTTCTTCATTGTACTATTGCATTGGTCATTTAATTTTGACTTACGCGTATAAACAAGCCCTAGGAATAGAATCAGTACGTTGTTGTTGGACTGCAGTGAAAATATGATATTTTTATAAAACATTGTGTTATAATCAACATTTCTGTTACTATAATTGTAATTGGTAAAAGGCAATATATTATTATTGCTTTCATTATGTTTTCAATTATATTTTTAATTAATGAATTTAATTCGCAGAATATTTTCTCTCCATAACAAAAAAACGGATAAATTGCTCGTAAATTATTTTAAATTCGATTAGATTTATTAATAGTTTTCTTTCAGTACCAGATTGGTTACAAACTTTAAAATTACAATTCACATTTAAAAATCAATGTACATTTTCTTTACGTGTTGGTATGTGCCCACATCAGTAGCTACGATGGCTATGATGACTATCCTTTGACTTTTCCGAATGCTGATCTTGCCCGACTTCTGTACGTGAGTCATACATTTTCACGATGTGTAAAACAGTATGTGTGACGCCGATCGAAATCGAGTTCCAAATCGACACCTATCGCTGTTTTCCAGGTTTTTTCTGATCACTTTCAGGCGAATGCCGGAGCAGCATTCTGTAGAAACGAGTGAAGGACCGACCGCGATCTTCCCTTTCTAACCCCTTCCTTTCTCATCTCCCCCACCACGGCCTGGGCCACCGCGGGAAATATTTAATACCTCACAATATATTGGTTGTGGAGTGTCTGAAGGTTCGTGCACTGTCAGCGCCACTTCACCACCCAACATTGCCCTTTCATTGACTACTATTTTCAATTTTGATACATTCATTTCTAATCTGTTAGCATAAACCCAAACGATGTTTTAAATATTACTTTTACTTGATACCAGCCGATTTTGCGTAAAAAAGTAGCTAAAAGTTGTGTGAAACGTTCTGTGAGGAAGATGTGTACACATTAAGACGGTAATAATCGTGTTTGATGTGTCGTATTCGTAGTACAGTAGTACTGTTGGGGAGAAAACTTCAGAAATTCTTCTCTATTTTCCCTCCGATCTTTTGTACTTGTTGCAAAAGTTAAAAAGTAAAAGAAATTCGTACAATTGGACATTTTTGTTTATATTTCAGATCATATCTTGGTGTCTCCTAGGACTTGTATGTGGTCCTACATTTATCATTAGAAGTTTAGGTTCATTTGTAGCACATTGTCCAAAACTTTTTCTAAAACATTTATTAATTTGTTACTTTTAATAAAGTATTTGAAATGTTTCTGCGCCACTAATGTGGTTTTTGTTATATGTGAGTGTTGTAAAGCTCGATTGCATTAATAGAAGCAAAATATAAACATGCATGTTCGTAAAAGACGTTAATTTACAGTTGTGCTTGTACTAACAAAGGGGTCTTATAGTCCCAAAACATGTCTCTCCTTTGAACATTGAAAATTCAAATACTGATAATTGAAACAATTAAAAGTATAGGGCTCTATAACCAATCAAAATGTTTCAAAATATTTTTCCACTCAAATAAATAGGAGTGATATTCCAGATTATGTCGTATGTTTCAAAAGAGGATTTCATAAATTGTCTACTCAAAACTCCAAAATCTTTGGTCAGAATTTTTTAAAACAGTGTCAAATGAATAAGCTAATAGAAGAATATTTTACATGCACTTTGGATTATTGACTCTCATATTATTAGAAAAGAAAACATTATTGAAGAAGAAAATTTAAATTATATCAAGAACTTCCTAAAAGCTTTGGGGTATGGATACAAAAATCAGCAAAATATATTTCTATATGAATATCCAGAATGCAAATAGAGCTTATGAATTATAGAAAATTGAATCAACTGTTGCAGTGGATAACAATCTGAATAATTTCAGAGTTTTTAAAATCCAGTTGAAAACGGTCAAAAATAATACTGACATACATTTGATGCGTGTTTTGTAGCACGTAAGCTTCCAGTTTTTTTACTAATCCTTGACGTTGAGATTTCTTTTAACAATAAGTAAATTTAAATTTAATTTCGTAAGAAGGAGTAAGTTCAAATTTTTAGTTTTGTATTACAAATACAAAATTTAATTTACATATTGATCTTGAAATTCTGGTCTTATCCATGTCGTTTTCAAAACTGTGCCCTCCGTTAGGTATAATTCCAAATCTTGACTTCTACCACTTCAAAATTTTAACAAACATTTTACAGAAGAATGGGACATAATTATGGAAAAGCATAGAAATATGAGAATACACTATTTGAATCTATACATCACAAATAATTTGTAGTTCACATAAATATACTTGATAGATTATATAAAGAATCAAAAAAGATATTGTTTTGTAGTTATGTAAATGTGTATGTCTGCTGACCATAGACAACTGTGAGATTTTATTTAAAAGGACATCTTGTGCATTTATGATTACGTGTTACTGTAGTGCGTCAAGAACTTTCTATGATTATTGTCGCATGATGGCTGAAATTCATCATCGTTTGCATGGCTTGTTTTACGCAGATTACGTTTGTGGTTGGTCGTGGATATTGGATATTACTGAGTGGTGGTTCTTACGTAGTGGTGATATTGTCAGTACGAAAATCATAGGGGTAAAAAAAAAGCATAGAGAATATAAAAATGAATGAGAACGGGGAAAATGTTGCAATGGGGCGAGGTAAAGGACTGTTGGGCGGGATATGGGAGGAGCGGAGGCCGAAGCGCAGCCGTCGAAAGCCTACCCCGAATCTCGCGGCGGGCGCTGCAGGAGGGGCGGCTGGCGGCAGGGGCGGCGGGCAGGGAAGCCGCGTGCAGGAGCGCAGGTGGGGGCGTGCTCTGCCACTGGGGAGGATCGATTAGCCATCCCCTTCCCCAGTTGGGGGTTGGAGGTGGTGGGCAGGTTATCGCGAGCGTGTTCGCAGCTTTTCATTCTCTAGTATTACCACGCGCAAAGCGGGTAAATAATTCCACTGTGAAATATATAGGTGTCGGCCCCGGGCGGACAACGCGGGCGGGCGTGGCCGGCCACCCCTCTCCCGTCACAGTTCACCCACACCACCCTGTCACCCCTTCCCCGCCACGGGGCGTCCGTCCGCCGTGCAACGGCCCGACGGCCGGGCGGCCGGCTCCCGTCACGCCATGCGCACAAAGGCACGTAGTTCTGGTGGCAGGTTGAACGATTTGTGGATGGCCACACCAATTGCGAATCAATCAATTCGTAAACAGTTCTAGTTTCAATTATGGTGGAGAGATTGTACTGCATTAGCTGGCCCGCGTACGCGATTATAACGCTAATGGTGTGGCCGCAATATCCGGCTCACGAAGCCTTCCATTATGCAGCGGCGGCAGCGCAGGCGGCGGGCTCGGAGGCGGCGGCGGCAGCTGCAGGTCGGCAGCCGCAGGCTGCGGCGCCAGGCCACGCCTCAATTACGCAGGTGCTTGTTGCGTTTTAAGGAAGGCCGTGGCGCGGCTCTCTCGCCACATTGCGCGTTACAACATCCGCTGCAGGCGGCGGGCGCTGCCGGATTTGTTCGCGCTCCATGACCCGACCCCGCCGCCGCTCCAGTCTCGACCCGTCACTCCCCGCCACGGCCCTGCCGATGTGTCCGCCCTCATCACATCGCACCCTATCTTTCCTGCTCTGCCCGGACCCGCCCCAATTCGCCCGACCCACTTCGGCACGTCCCGTCCCCCCGGCTTCGCTCCGCCCCGCCCCCCACCCCGCCCTACTCCGCCACGCTTGAATCTGCTCCGGCCCGCCCCTCCTGCCCGCCCCGCTCCGATCCGGCCCGGCTCCGCCGCCACGCTCGGACCTTTCCACTCTGCACCCGCCTCCCTCCGTCCCGCTATCTACGTTCCGTGTGCGCCGACCCCACCCCGCCCCGCGCTCCGCCCCCAACTCATCCCGCTCGCATGACCCTGCCCGCTCCATCACGCACGCCCGCCCTCCCGCGCGCCGGTTGAAAACGTCGGCTGAGCGCGCAAGCCGCCAGAGCGAGTCAGGGTCGTTCTTCTATAGCGATCCTGGCGTTCGGGGTTTTGTTGTTTACGCAAACGCGAATGTTCTTACGTGACAGCCGTGGGTGTTGCTTTTCGATCTTTGCTCAATAATGACCAGAAAAAAAGGACATTAATAGGTCAAAAATATATGTAGGGTGAGATCTGCATTTCGAGATCCAGGAATTCAAATACAACTTCTTTAATTTTGTTTTCGTTTTATTTTTTATTTCTTCACCAAATTATCTCATTAGTCCGCATTTTTGTTTTCTAAACTAAAATTAGCATTGAGGAGGTTCTACTAATTGGAATAGATGAAATCTATTCGTCTTGACACAATCAGCTTATCACCGCTGTTATCGTTGTCGTAATATTTTCAAAAGACCGAGCCATGCTGATCAGAGAATTGGTTGAAGCCAGATATTTAATTTCATCAAATCTTTATATTCTCTATACTTTTTTTGCTTTTGAACAGAAAGGATTAATCTTTCTCTTCTGTCCTCTTCAAAACGTCCCTTCCAAAATACAGGACATGTGCTTATTGCGTTTTGGAATGTGGTCAGTTAAGTTACCTTACCTTTTTTCTATCCCATTGAACAGAGAGCGAGTGTTGCTTTTGCCTTTTAATGCTGTTCTTTCTTCTTTTATTCAACTCGTGTTTTTCATTCTTCCCCAGAACCGGGTTCAATTGCATAGAAAAAAATATTCAATTTCCACTACCTTTGGCTACCACAAAAAACTCTCTGTATAACGAATTTCGAATGCGTTCAGAAATATAAATAAAACTATACAGTCTCTGACCAAGAGAGATGTGTCTATGGTTTACGTGATACACCAGGCCTCTGAAAAAATCAAAATCAATGAAGCAGTTTCAGTTTTGATTTAAAACTCAAAATTTTGATTGTGGTATTACGCGTCCTTTTATACTTTGGCTTCCCACTATGTTATCATAATAAGTGCGTCACTACTTATGGCACATCTGGTGTTTGGTAGTCTGGAGTGCCTATTTGTCTTAATTTGTAGAGAAGGCCTTGATGCCATATTTTGTCAAACGCTTTGGTGATGTCCAGGAATATTGCGATAGATGTGTTGTTTGGTATGGAATCCTTGCGCTATATATCCGGTTAGCCGTAATATTTGATGAGTTGTGGAGGGGTTGGAGAGGTCGAAATCCAAATTGTGTATCTGGGTTTACATGTGTGTTTGTCACGAATTTTATTAATCGTTTTAATATCACTTTCTTTAATAGTTTCGACAATGAGGGGAGTAGGCTTATTGGTCTATAGTTCGCTGGATCTTTTGGATTCTTTCCTGGTTTCCGAAAGGGTAGCACTGTTGCAATTTTCCAATCGAGAAATCAATATTTTTTGTGAGAGGATATCTAACATGTCCGGAATTATATTATCGTTGTAAGAATAATGGATGTGTTCTATTGGGGCCAGAATACTTAAATTGAGAGTGGTAGCTACATTTAGTAAATGTTTCCCTTGAGAAGTTGTGTTACATCCCCAATCACTGTTTTTGCTATTAAGGTCACCTATTAGCATGATGTTATTGTTATTTCCATAAATTTCAGTATATATTTCTCTGGTGAATAATTTATTAGGAGGTTTATACGCCGCTATTATGGTCGTGTTTTTGTTATTTATTTTGGTTGTTATTGCTATAGTCTCTGGGTCGTTGCTTGGAGGACTGTTAATTAACGTATGTTTCATATCTTTGTGCACTAGTATAGCCACTCCTCCTGCGGCCGTCGCTGAGAGACGGTCGTTGCGATAGATATGAAAACCAGGTATTGAGAACTTGACTTGTGGTAACAGGTGAGTTTCTGAAATACAAGCTATTTTTATGTTGTGGCTTGTTATAAAGTATCGTAATTGATTTTCTTGTCTTTTTATTCCGTTCGCGTTCCAATTGAGAATGTTTGTTTCTGGATTTTTATTTACGTCCATTATCGAGGGCTGATTGTATTAATATTTGAATTTGTGGAATGAGTGCGTTTATTACTTGGTTAATGATTGTAGTTATTAACTGCTCTTGGCGTGGAGGGAGATTGGAATTCATTTGCGGGGGTACTTGGAAATTTAGTCTTTGAGGATTTGAAAACCAGGGATTCATAGGAGGTTGTTGCGTATGGTTTGTCTGTTGTGGATGATTTTGAGAGACTGGTTTTTGGTCATGGTTTGTTATCTCATAAGATTCTCTATTATTAAAAGTATGTTGTCTCTGGTTATACCGCTCTGCTTGATTTTTTAGCTGTTTCTAATAATTTCACAACCTTTCCAATTGGCCATGAGATCCTTTTTACTGTTAACGCATTTCCAACTTGTTTCTGTTTTAGGCCCCGTGTATTTTGAATAGTGGTGGTTTCCTAAACACCTTACGAATCTCGGAGCGCGCCCACAGTTAGGTTCAGTGTGATCAAATCTTTGACAGTTTTTAAATTGAATTAGTTATTTCTGGTTGAATCTAGGAAATACCCTAATAACAATATATAAAAACCTATCTAAGGCTAGAATGCTCCTTCCCTTGTTATTGTCCTCTAAATCTACAGCACAGGTTGTTAATGGTTTTCTGTATTTTCTGTGAAGGCGGGTTACTTTAATTACTGGGTATTTTTTCACTAGTTCTTGGAAGATTTCTGTGTCACTATATGTGTGAATATCTTTAATTACAATTGAAAATGTTTTTATGCTTGGGTCACGAAACGTGTAGTATTCTATGCTGTTTTCATTGAAAAATTTACGAAGATCTCTGTAATCTTCTATTGAATTAATTTTAACTTTCACTCTGCTTCTATTTTTGTTGTTAAATCTTCTTTAAATACACTTTTTATGTTATTTATTAATATTTGGACATTTTCCGCTTTGTATATTATTATAGGAGGAATTTTATTCACTGAACTGTTATGCACGTCTTCTTCTGTTTCGTTGTCTAATGTTTCGAACCTGTTTCCCTTAGGAATAGCATACCGTGCAACAGATCTTTTCCCCCCCCCCTACGTCACATACAGTTTTAACTGTTTTTTGACTGAATAAATCTAAATCTAAATTAGATACAGTTTTTTGTCTTTTGGGCTCACTTTGTTCTGTTGGGGCAGGTGCACTGTTTTGAAAGGGCGGCTAACTGGAGCGTTGGCTGTTTTGTACTTGCGTTTGAAGGTCCTGTAGTTGTTGTTGCAATTTTACCAGTTGTTGATGCTGTTCCTGAAGTAGATGCTTCTGCACCTGTATTTGCTTATCTATGATGAGCTGTTGTTGGTACTCCAATGAATGTTGCATGGCGTCGGGCGTAGTGTTGTTCACGGCCTGCATCGCTTCCTTGATGCTCTGTCCGAGGTCAGAGCACGGTAAATCGCTTTTATCTATATTCACTATTGGTTAAAAAGACGGAATAACTTTTGAAAACACTGTTGTCACTTCAACAGCACTCGCAACTCACAGAGTACTCAGCTTGACGCCGACTGAACAAGCAAGGTAGCGCTGCGGTCACAACCTCTCGCCAGCGCGGTTAGCGCTGAACTCGATCAGCGTTTTTGCTGCTGTAGGCCACTAGTAGTATAATTTCCGTAACGGTTGAAAGTTGTGAGTTGTAGCACCGTAAGGCTGAGATGTGTCTTATTCGATGCGATATTCACTCGGGATCTCAAGAAAAATCTGGAATATTATGAAAATTTTACTCTTTTGGCTGAAAAATCTGATATGACGCTCATTAGATTGAATGTGCGAATGGTGAATTTTTTACCCAACATATTCATCAGAGAATTATGGACAAAAATGGATGGGTTACCGTAATTAATAAAAATATATCAGAAGAAAAATACGAACCACGCAGATTCGAAAGGGTAAATTTTAAAAATAATAAATATTGTCTGTTTAATAATTGGTTCCAATAATTACACAATAAATACAATTATAAATCAGTAATAGAATCACGCTCATAGCCATTAGAGAATTTTTTTATTGTATATGTCTTGTTCTTTATTCAATGCGTAAATATTTCTGTAGTGTAATTCAGAATGTGAAATAACTTTTCCTAACCATAAGTTTTTATATGTGACTCTTGGAGTAGAAGAATTGTTAAATCTTAATTGCAATTTGTTAATAGTTGACATAAAAGCGAAAGGTTTTGATGTTTCGGTGGTACTTAAACTGTGTAATTCAATGTAGTGATTCAGTCTGATGTAACTCTCATAAGAATTGTGTAACTCTCAGAAGATTTTAAATTGCAATTGTCTCCGATTTTACTGAAAGTATGCGGATGTAAGGAAAAGCTTAGTCTCTTTTTTATGAATTCAGGACTTATTGAAGATAAGATGACAACGACCAAGGTTTAAATCGAAGTCTAAAACACTGAATATTCAGATGAAATCATTCATTTTCCTAACAATGCGCCAAAATAAAATTAACAGCTTCGGAGCAAGAGCAAGTCTTACTAGATACATTTGGCACAGTGAGAGGATTGAGTTAAAATCAAACATATGCATAATACAAATGTAGATGCAACAACAGATACAAATGTTAACAATAATCCAGTCTGGGTAATTTATTATTTAGGATAGATCAACTAACGTGTACTATATTTAATATCAAGAAACGAGACTTTGTACAGCAGAGAAATCGTTTTATTACTCAATATAATCTAAGTAAAAGAAACTTTTCACTTTTACATTCATGTTATATTTATGATTTCGTTAACCAATAATATGAACAGAGGTATAAAAGCAATTAATTAAATTATTAACATTCACTAATACTGGAAAATTGATCGGTACTAACTACCTCATATCACCAATTCCATCTCCCAAATCGTGTGAATTAACGTGAGTTCATCTGCAAAGAGAAATGCTTGACTCCTATGTCCATGGAGATTGCAAACAAACTTCAGATCAAGTAGCAGCGTTTCTAACACGCTATGAGTTCTTGTGCGTGGATCGACAACTTTACCCATGTGAATTCCAAAGAGGATATTCTCTTTATCTGTGGTTTAAGTTTGACTTCCGTATACTCACTTTATACGAACCCTTTCCCCCCTCCGCTTCAGAGTAGTGTTGATACAGTATAGGTAACTCTCTTTACTCCATCCAAAAAAGGCCGTATATTCTGCTTTAAAAGCCAAATGGGTATTAAAACGCTCGAACACAAGCTATTTAAGATTCCAATGAAGGTGTCATTTCCCGGAAAATACTGTAACATTGTGACGATGAGGAAAAAATATGAATCTATTATCCGAAAAAGTTCAAACTTTCCGATCGGTATTCCAGTTTGTTTTTCGCAGGTGTCGGACGTTAATGTAAAAGAACGAGGCCATTAATATAATCGCTATGACACCATAAGAGTAACAACCCGGTCGTTTCTAACGAAACAGCTCATACAAATGATGCAATAGGGCAGAGCTAATAACGTCCGCGAAACGGGCGCTCCATACGGTGCTTTAATAAGCGCGCTTCTCGGAGGGCGATTCGGGCGCCCGTTTCCGCGCCCTCGGCTCGCAGCCGGCGCCTGCGCCTCCCCCGCCTCACCCCCTCCTCCTCCTCCACCACCCCTCCCACCGTTAGATCTCACTCCCCGTCCGGCGCGAGTTTTACGGAGCGTTGCGAGGTTCATGACCGCCCAAAGAATATAATTGGGAGGATCAATCCTGCACAATTGGAATGGAAAAAAGGTTTTTTCTTTCATTTATTGAATTTGATGTACAAACATTTTTAAAGTGGGTTTAAAGAATGTTAATTGTGAATTCACGCGTTTACATTCGCGGTCACTATCACTATCAATGCGTCACTATCTTCACAGTTGTGCTCGATTCGAATTATCCCGCTGGCGGCGATCGGGTCCTTGCTTCCTCCCTCCCAGTCAGATCTCTCTCCCCCATTTGGCGTGAGATTTACGGACCATTGCGGGGTTGATGAACTCCCTAAGGATCTAATGGGAAGGATCAGTCCTGCACAACTGAAATGAAAAAAGAACATTTCTTCCGTTTAGTGAATATGATGTATAAAAATGTTTAAAGTGCGTTTAATGAATAGTATTTATGAATTCACTCGTTTACAGGACTGTTATTTACTTCTCAGGTGTATGCGATTCGATTTTTAGGAATATAATGTGTACAAAAATGCCTAAACGAATTCATCTGTGTGCTACAAATTTTATTATCTCCACGTTGATATAAAATATTATAATATGCGATCGCTTAAATATTAATTTTCAAGATTCTGAAGTAATGCTTTTTTATAATAATAAAATTGCATTCATGTATTTAAAAAATAAATATTAATTTTTTGTCTAATTGTAGAAGAGAATCAAGGCATGCGGGTAGAGAAAATCAATATTTACGCCTGAGTACATCGCGTTATTCTGTTAGAAGCTTTAGAAGCTTCTCGCAACTCATTGATGTTTAGTTACTTGATGAGAACACCCCTCGCAACAATCACGCAACACACAACGCTCGCAAAAAAATAATGCATGCTGAAATTCTAATTAAACGGCCGGAATAGATGATTGATTGCAGTGGAATTTAATTTTCATATGGTCTACATATGGATACGTGTCGCGTGGCAAATACCCAAGCTAGCACGTTTGCTTTAATAGAGCAGTCACGTTGAAGCAGAAAGTTGAATATCATAAACTCAAAATTTAAAGGGCATCCACTTTGCGTGCCTACTCTTACCACCTTCGCGGTCAGACTTGGGACCGTCGTTCCTAACTGTTCGAAACCTTTTGCTTCCCTGCCGATAATGCGTGCAAATAAAGGGGAAAGAACTCACATGCGTACGTGTGTGTGTGTATGTCGTACGTGTGTGTGTGTGTGTGTGTGTGTGTAGATTTTACGTACAGGTTTTCTTAAGATAGTGACCGTAAGCATAGTTTGAGGAGTGGTCGAACTCTCTGTGGCTTGGTTGCATTCGCTATACAGCGGAATGTTCATAATTGTGAAAAATTCATAATAAAGTTATGTGAGACTTATCCACGAAAGAAAGGAAAGAACGAACGAACGAATGAAAGACAGAAAATCAGAGAAATAAAGAGATCAACAAAGATAGAAAATACAAACAGAGAAACAAATATGACACTAGAATCAAGGACAAACGGTGGTGCTAAAATAATCCTTTAAGGTGTTACGTGAATTACTGATGGATTCTCTGTCTCTTATTCACCGTTCCTTCATTATTTCCCAGTCTTGTTTGAGATGGGCTTAAATACGCAGCTTTAGGAATTTGAGATTGTTGATCATGTGGTCCGTGAAAGCGCGGGATATTTTTGCTCAATCATTTTTATACTCGTGATACTAAAACACGAGATTTTTTTGAACGAGCCGTTTTTTGCTTCTAATAAAATAACGACACACGAGTGAACTGCATTCTTTTCGTTTAGTTTTTTCTCCTTCATATGACACGTTTGTTGCTGTTTTTTGAAAATTTTGAAAAAGTTTTGACTATGTAAAGTACCTCAAAAATCATATGGTGTGCATTTGAAAGGGATGTGTAGGTACACAATTGAATGCTTTTCTGGGGCGCGTCTTCGGTATTCCTCTGGAAATACACATCAGATTTTACACGATGCTGCGAAAAATTCTATCATTGACCTACCCTCACGAACCCCAATATCATTAAAACGGCGATGTCAAGTTCAACATGGAAATTAAAATTATTTTATTTTAATTTTTATTATTATTATTTACTTTGTTCTGATCACAGTATGTGTACAAGTAAATGAGTGATGAGATGAAAATATGCAAGCGCAATGTTGCGGGTACTAATATAATTGAAAAATTGTTTAAAAAATTATGTTTTTATAAAATTTGTAAGAGAAGAGAAACATACCTAAAAATTTCATGAACCAAATTGGAAAACTGTTTGTGAATTTCGTGGTACGAGGTTCCATCCAGCTCTTTAAATGAGACAGAGTTAGCCCATCCCCTCAATGGGCTAGACGTAGAGGGGATAGAGCTGATAACCTTTAAATGATCCATGTGTAAATTGAATTGTTTGCGATGTATCTTATCTTCTGGGCATAATATTAGCTTGACACATAATATTGATTCTCACTGTTGTAATTGCGGATCATCAGTTGAATACAGGGTGCATTAATTAAGTATTTAGACTTGGCCGATCTTTTTCTCATATTAACAAAATTAAATCCGTTTCTCAATATTTTGCTACACCATGAAAGGCTACAAAAAGAAATATTAAAATAATTCAGTTTCCAGACAGATTACACAATTAAAGAATGAAATTAGGTCGTTATACTACGCACAGTAAGTATTGTGTTAAAAACTATGAAAATGTAAGACACGACATTAGTCTGGAGAAGTAAATCGAGGACACCCAATCATATGGACGTTACAAGATCTGGTGTCATTTTACACCATTTGAAAGAAACAATAATCTAAATATTAAATCAGAACTTTATTTAACTAAGAATCATTCCTTGTGATCTCGTTAATCACCACCCATTCCCTTTTCGATCACATCCGATTGTCAATCTGTCCTCTTGAAACTGTAACCACTCGTTGTGGGAAACGGTTTCCGATCTGCAATTCCCCGAGTGCGGTGAACATGCAAGGAGGCCTTCCTCCGCGAAGGCCTGTCAAAAGTGTCGGAGACAGAAAAAGAAGAAAAAAGGTGCATATGCGTGGCGGCGTATTGAGCGTGCACACGCGCGGGGGGGGGGGGGAGGGGGTTGGCCTGCTTTCGACAGAAGCCTTTCCGCCTCTGTCTTTGCCTGCCTGTGACGCCGCGCCGGCGGCGGCGATTTTCAAATTAAATAACCTCCTTAAATCCCTATTTGGCGTTTGGATGTTGCGGAAAATTGTCCTTTTTTTGCCGAGCCTTTTCATTGGGCCGCGGGTAGCTCGTAGAAGTGACGTCGAAATATGAAGCTCCTCATTGGGGAGCGTGAGAAAGCCGCTTTGTGGGGCGTTGGGGCCGCGCAGGCAGCTGACTTGTGTTCCGTGGGCGAAGAGAAGATGGGCGGGCAAGGAGGGAGATGGGGCGGCCACGGAAGAAAAGGGGAACCGTTTTGATTGAGGGGGGAAAAGGAAAGGAAGGATTGAGGCGAGTGAATACCGAGGGGAGAAAAGCGAAAATAGGAAAATGGATTGAAGCGAACGTATAAAAGAGAAATATGAGGGAGAGGTGAAGAGAAGTATAAATAAATATACTCAGAGAAATATAAGGGAGAAGAGCGCTAGTAGAGAGACGGAAGAAGCGAGGACGGAACGTAGAATGAAAAGAGAAAAGGTAGTTAAAGGCATATAACAGCCGGAAGGAAGTTTTCAGTCAGAAGATGGGAGGTGGGTGAAGTTAATGGTCGGGAAAAGGGATGTGCGAGTGAGGTGGAGGTGGATAACGGCGAAGGGAGATACAAGAGATACAGACCTCTGTGAGCGTAGCGCATTCGTTAAGCTCCAAAGGAACCGAATTCCTATCGCGGACGGCGTTCATTCACAGCGTTTCTCAGGTTGTAAACCAAAGGCAGTCGGGCCCTTACTATTCACAGCAGTCGTTAATCTGGAATGTGGAGTAGAAGTAATGGTAATTGACGGAAAATAGTGAGGAAAGGTGCGCTCTAGCTTGTTACTCTGTTTAGGGTAACCTGTTGAATGGAAATGCAATTTACTCGACTGGACATTCGACAAGGACATTTTTCAAGTCCGAGTAGACGGACGTAGTAATGGATTGAAAATGAAGTGCATGCAACTGAATGGTGTCGTCACTCGCCAATATAACAGTAATTGGGCTGGTTTTGTGAGCAATTTTGGTACCCCAATTCATAGAATGTAAAGGGTATTCAATTGGACGCGTTTTACTTTAAAAGAAAAACGAGGGCGGAGGAAATAACCTCCGAAATGAACTTTTAACAGTTATACCATTGCGTCAGCGAATGATAGTGATGGAGAAAATCCCGCGGACTGTGATCGTTGGCATGCTCATAATGATTTATGTGTTGCGCTGTGCGTCCTACTGATCTCGATATACGCATTTACACTGAATGAACGGATATGTAATGTTAAATTATTAGACGTTGGGAACGGAGAGTTCTTTTCTGAATTATTTCTGTCTGGCAAAGATTCGCTAATGCTGGTTTGTTTCCAGAAGTTATAGAGTATTTTAATAAGTTATTAATTTACTAAAAATGTTTTAGGAGACAAAAGTCTCAGTTGACAGAGAAAAATATTTTTGTATGGTTAAAAACAATATGCAAATAACCTTATTTGATTTTCGTTATTCTGTTTAGTAGCATGCATGTTATAATAATTTCAAAATGGAACTCGTAATTCCTGCAGAGTATGTCATTGCTCGTTGAAGATATACCATTACAATAAACAATAAACATTTTATTCAAAGTAAATTTGGGATAATCCATTACAATTGAACACTTTTTAACAAGAAATACAGGTTGCTGCTTCTTTTCAGATGTCAATCAAAACTTAATTAATTATTTGAACCCCGAGTCCGGTTCTGTGAATGTTAACGAAAGTTTAATGCTTGGAAAATTTTTATATTTGCCTTGGCTCGAAGTAGGGGCGCTGGGAATAGAGAAAATACGTTCCAACCTGCGCGTGCCTGTCTTGGCCGGAATCGCCGTTCCGTGCTCGAATCAACAAAGAAATCAATTCCATGACCGCGGCATTTTTACGGCACTTTTCTAGAACTATATATTTTCGTGTTCGTCCGACTTTGCTTTCCATAAATAATCTGTATTGAAGCATTGGGGCTAGGTTTTATTAAGGTCTGTAGTCCTGGAATACTTTTAAAGGCATATTGGAAAAGTTTTTGAAGAAGCCATTTGCATATATTGAATAGCCTTTTTACATAATCTTCAAGGATAGTACCTACCTTCCACGCATCTGTGAGCGCGAGGGGTCGGGGCCAAAGCCCGGTGGGCCGCCCCCGTCGCCGTCGTCGCCCGCGGGTTGGCCGTGCGATTGATCTGGGGGCCGCTTTCGGCCGCGGGGCCGGCGGCGGAGGGCGGGGGTGAACGGCTGTGGGGGGCGGCGGCCGGGTGGAGAGGCGGAGAAAAAAACCCAGGTCGGACACTGTGATGATGGAAGGTTCGTGGAGATTTGATACAAGGGACATTGGCGATTGAGGAGAGCAAGAACGTGAATGATGGAGGATTCGGAGGTTAGGATGCGAAAAGTATTAAAAAGAGAGGTAAGATTAAAAGGAAGTGTATTTTTGGTGAAAAGTTGAAATAGAAAAAGCAAAAAAGAAGAATCTAGATAAGAAAGAGAGAACTCAAGTTCGTTCGTGCATGTGAGCGTTTCAACGAAAACAAAATTATAAAAATAACAAGCGCTCTTGATGATGAAGAGCTGTAAAAAAACAAATTAGGACAATGATAGAAAGTATTATTGATGCACAATTAAACGAACATGAAAAGACATGAAAGTAATTTTAGTTAAATAAAGATGAAAAATAAAACGGCAGTGGCCACGTGAGAAGCCACGTGAACTTCGGTGGCGGCGCTCTTTGAAGATGTAGTTCGGCATCAGCTGACGCAAGAGGTAGCGGGGGTTGCTGCTGCCACAGCGCAGTGTGATGCGCTGGTGCAAATCTCCCGTTGCGTCGATCCACCACCACCCTCTCACCCTCGTTCTTTCCATTTCCCTTGCTTTTCTCCATTCCTTTCAGAGGAGGCGGATAAAAGTCATATCGGAGATCTCCTCAGATATTAAACCCGATTTTGTATTTATGGCTTATCCGAGACTTATGAGGATTTGCTGTTCGAGTGAGGCTTGCCTGTGCAAAAAGGAAGGATTGCTGTAATGTTGCCAAGCTTTCGCTTCCGTATTTTATTACCTATTTTTACTTAAGAAGGAAGTAATGGTACAATCAAACGTAGATGAGTTACATTTTCTATTTACTGTTTTATCAAGTAGTGTTCACAGCAATTATTCCACATTCAGCAGATTACCCGTTGCAGATCTCATTCGAGATTATCAGACACTAACACTTACACATCCTCAGACACATGTACTTGCGTTTTTCAAATGAAGTATCAGCGAAACATTAACCTATCAGCACTACGACATGCATTAACAACTAATAAATATATATTTACACGAGGTAATTCGAGCTCATTGTGATAATCCTTTGGACATATTCGACGTGCGGGCATCCACTCAAGCACGGGAACTTATTACATATCTTAGTATACAGTGATTTGTCTCTCATTATACACGACTCCGGCAATAATATGAAGGAATTTACATCACAGGGAACTTTAAGAGTTTATTATAGCAGTAGGTAATATTTGCAATTAAAACATCTCTTTTCAACAATTAGCAAGAATTCTATTTATTCGGTCATAATGAGTGGATGTTCGTATTCTCGAAAATTGACCGTAATTGAATCGGAATGAGTTTTATTGAGAGCTAGTTGAACCATATTTAATCAAAATCCAATTAGTGGGAGTGGTGTCTCTGGCGCAACACGGCGGGGGCGGGGCCGGTGGTGGGGAGGTCGAGGGGATGGGGCTGGGCGGCGTGGACGCCGGCTTCGCGCGCGCCGCTCCGGTCAGGGAATGAAGCAGGTGATGAAAGACCTGCGGCGCCGGGCCGGTCGGGCGGCCGCGCGGCGCGGTTCAATGGCGGCAGCCACCTCCCTCTCAAACGAAGGCGGATAATACGATTCCCCCATTTACACGTCACCGCGGCGGGCTCTCCCCCTTGATCAGCACGCGCTCTTATTCGCACCGCACGCCACAATCGAACCGTAATTTCTTTCTCCGCGGCTTTCGGGCCTCACCACGCGAGTTTGGAATTACGGGTTGCGTTTGCGTGTGATTCGACCGCGAATACAAGTGACTTTATTTATAGTAGTAAGCCTGCTGCGTAAGTCTAGCTGCGTATACAGGTAAATTTTCCGAACGGTGATCATATCAAATACGTTGACCCGTGGTTTGGGTTGACATTAAAAAAATCTAAAACCAGAACGCAATTATAAAATATTTCATCAGGATGGTTTTTGTAAGATTTAGCGGTTTAGCAACTCACGGTGGACACGTCATAGATCGCCGAAATAATTTGAGGCATCCATTTTTGATTTTCGCGAAGTTGTTGTAGTCGATCTGTGAAGTAAAGTGGTTCACTTTCTGACATTTACAAATTATGGAGAGAAAATATAGGTATATTTGATTTTTTGAATTGGAACTAAATGAGGAGCAAAATATAAAAATGTATAAATTCTAAAATTAATTTCAATTTAATTTGAAGTGAATTTTTAATATATTTCAACCCCCACAAAATATACTCTAAAGACAGTACGGCGAAACAAAGAAATCATAAGTTTACTTCAATAATGGAGAAAACGTAGTCACATCAGAAAATGTTAAATCTTGTTATATGATATATTCAAATAACACATTTTATCTTTAATTTAAATATTTTAATATGTTGCTTTTAAAAGATTTTTTCAGTAGCAAAAATATATATTAAAAATAGAATAATAATTTAATATACGTTACTGTGAATAGAGCAATTTTGCACAAAATGTTTAGCAAATACTGTGACATTGTTTCTCAGCGTTGCAAACCTTTACAATTTGTTTAAAAAATTGGCAGATTGTTGGAAATGAAAGCGAAGTAACGGGAAGCGGCCCATACTCGCCGGAGGGCCGGTATTCCAAGGCGAGAAAGAAACACATGCAGGCGTGTTTTGGCATGCCTGTCTTCGGGAACAGGTGGAAACCAAAACTGATATCTCAAACTATTTTGAATATTTTTGCGTTATCTAACTTACGTAGCTCATCAGATAGTCTACAAATACTGTTGAATTGAAGAATTGAATGGATCTGTCCATAAATTCCATTGCCATTAATTTTACATAATTGAAATCACTAAGTAATGAGTAAATTTTATAACTTTTTTTAAACATTGTCCGTTGCAAGATAATTATAAATACGTAAATAAATATTTTCCTTGCAAAGCATGTATGCTAGGAATGTTAACTACGTGTGTCTTTCCCCTATATTTTTACTTATAAAAATGTCATGAGGGTAATTCATCACCTGTAAAGCATGTCTTTACCAAGAAATCAATGGCCCCGTTCAGGATAAAACTGTTCCCTTGCGAAACGACAATGTTTGAGTTGTGTACGTGTTCTTGTGTACTGACGATCCAGAATATAAGTTCAATATCGTTTGCGTGAAATCCAATATTAAAATTAATTTCTGTAGCAATACCAAACGATGTTAATTATTTTCAGACATGGAATATAATTAGAAATTCCGCTTGACTCCGATTATACAGTACATTTTTGCGTGGCTTGTTCTTAGTTGGTTACAAGAACATAAATTGTAGACATGAATTTTAGATATATTGAGTTCTTGATATATTTTCATTGTTGCTGTTTTTCGTTGCGATAACTCTGGCCACCTGAATACTTGTATGAACAGCATGCATTCGATATTAGATACTACTAACCACCATCCGTACGTTGCAAACATTAACACCATTTTCACCTAAAAAATGTCCGCTGATCTCTGCTTGTCGGGGCAGACACCAGTAAAGACATCCCCTATTGTTTGCTAGCACACAAGAACGGTACGGGTTCCCCTTAAGTTCGTAAGAGCTCGCAATCCGTGCATGGTAAGCAATTCTATTTTATCTTTATTTTGACACACATATACTTTTTCTGACGAGACATTCGTATTTCTTGGTAGTGACAGCAAATATCATTGCATTCACCCATGTTAATTATACTATACATTTGTAAATTAAGCGTTCGTAAAATTTAAAAAATAAAAACGTCACTCTTTGATAACAAATTTTAAAATAATTATCTCATTGTTTGCAAAAATATGAATTCATTTAATTGTATGTTGTATTTATATTA
>BOPP01000004.1:21779169-21792778 GCA_017312745.1 Gryllus bimaculatus | reverse complement strand
TATATATATATATGGGTGTGTGTTTGTCACTTGTGACAATAAGTAGGACTTATATGTGTGTGATTTTTCTTCACTTTCAGTTCTTTGTTTCATTATTGAATAATTTCCATTCACTGTTTCAATCAGAATAGAAGTGTTAATGGAATGGGAAAACCCTTTGTTTGAGCTGTGGAGATCATCTGCATGTTCCTTTATACCTTGTGCTCTAAAATTATCATCACTAACAGCGCTCTCACATCGTCAGTTGACCATCACTGCGTCACTCGTGTGTGAATCGTCCCCGCATTGTGTCAACTGCTCCGACCGCCTGGACTATTACAGTATCGACTCATGCCGTCTACGTTCAGTCTGCATCGATTCCAACACTTCTACGCGATTCAGGGCCACCTCGCGCCCTCTGCACGTGCAGTTCATGAGTCAACCCGTTTCCGCCAGAGTCAATGGCCTCAGCCCGGCGGGGCGGCCACCCGCACGACCCACCTGCATCACAACTGGAATACATTTTCCTAAATAAAGAACCGTTTTGAGAGTATCCAGAGATTTTGATGCTCCGTATTGTAATGTCCAGTAAAATGTACTTTATGCGTAACCGGTCCTTCATTTTCGAATTATTTTCAGAATACTTGCATTCAACTATCAGTTTTTTAAAGTTTATAAGGTTTTAGCCATTTTAAAGTTAAATATATGTAGTAGCTATTTAAATGAAATATATTTTTATCTTATCTCATTACAATACTGAGAAAACATGCTAATACCTTACTTGTTCTGGGATGATAGGAACCGATATTTTTAGCGATGCAAGAATAATAAGTCTCCATAACATCTTCAACATCAAGGATTAGACCTGAAGGCCTGTTCCGTCCTCTTCAATGTTAATGTCATCAATCCATCCAGTCTTTGGTCTTCCAACTCTTCTTCTGCCATCCGGCACATGATTTGTTATTTGTTTTGGGGAGTCTTACGTCGTTCGAGATTCTAACAATATCTTGTACCAATTTTGTTTCTATTTTTCGACTCTTTTTAGGGAGTTAAACATATTTAGTTCTTGTCGTATACACACATTTTTCTTATGATCTACTAAATTAGAGTTAGCAACACTTCGCAGGAACTTCACTCCTCTAGTTTCAATTTTTGTTTTTAATGATCTATTTAACTTCCAATTTGTGCAACCATAGGTTAATATTGGGAAGACAAGCCTTTTATAGAATTTTAATTGAGTGTCTGGGTTTTATTTCATCTTCTCCATAACTTTTTTGTAATGAAGTGTTTTCCATACTGAAATTTGTAAGTTGTTAAAGGCATAATTTGAATTATACAATTCATATTCATTTCACCTGGACTGAACGCTGGTTGTGATATTTATAATTAAATTATTCTCCTGCCAGTAGGAAAGACTGTGATAAATAAAAGGCAACCGGCGATACACAGACCACAGGCGACCTTTCCTTTTCATGTATGTACTTTCTTCACTAGTCGGATTTGGGGTGCCCTCGAGACTACATCATTTACATTGGTCTAACAACCGACATACTCTGGCCCGGTAAAGTAACTAATATCCAAAACAACAAATACAATAATGATAATTATAGTAATAATAATGAACAATACTAAAAACAATCATTTTCAAAGGAAGATTTGACAACTATGCGTATAGAGTGTGTAGTCTGTCAAATGAGATCGACAATGCGGTTTGAAAGATTTCTAGCCATTTCTAATATGGCACACCTAGGGAGATAAAATTCCAGAAACTTAAAAGCATTCTTAAACAATATTGACATTGAGTTGTAGAGAAATTGAAAATTCTCCTCGGTTTTAAAAATATTCATTTTCATTAGTTCATGTAAATAATAAAGAATACTCTACTCGGATCACCCTTTGTCACTGATCAAGCTACGGATTATAACACCCCGGTTATAATGCTTAACAGTAAAATCGAAAACAATGCAAAGAAATTCAACATGCGTGGTAATTATATACGGTTGACCTAATTCCAATAATTATATTAGCCATGAGAACTGTGATGATTTGCTTCTGGTAACAATTCAGAAAGCGTTAATTTTACAGACTTACAAAATTCAACTGAACGACTTACAAATATGAATTGCTCTGAACAAATATATGTTAGATGCTTTTTCCTATGTCCAAGGTCTATAACTAGGTGCATGGTTCCTAATGCTTGCTAAGGAAGTGTAATTTAAACAATACTAACAATAATTTACACATCAGTATACCTTATAGTATAGCTCTCTTTTCTGCTCTCGAACGTTGTAATTGAAATTTATCTCAGTGTAGTCCATATTGATTTAAAGTTTCTTGATTTTTTACATTCGTTTAGAACTAAATTATATGGTAGAAGTTTCTCATCGCAAAGAACTTCTAAAAATATTTTATCATGCAAATTAATGCATATAGGAAATGTTGGAATTGCACTAGAACTTGTATTTTCAGAACAGAGCAGGGTAAGGTTACGGTGCTCGTTAAGAAGCAAAATTCATCCTATCACATTGTTCGCATTTTTTGTATGTCTCGTATCCAGAATCAGCGTTAAGTTTTTGAGTGTTCTGTAACAGACGCTCCAAATAGGTGGCGTTGCGATTTTTCACGAATCACCCGAACAAAGGATTTTATGGTTCAGTTTTCTCATTTGAATGTGGGTCATGAAAGAGAAATGATTCTCCTTCGGTGTATGGAATACCTCTTTTTCTCCTCATTTTATCGGTACTTATGGAGACGAGAAGTTACGCATTTATTGGCGGAGGGTATATAATATTTTATGCGTTACACAATCCTTTATGAGATTCGTTGCTAAAAGATATTTAATGTATGATACAATATTAACTTTCCTTTTATATTTATCATCCACACGAACAATGTAAAGAGAAACATGCATGTTAAGGGCGCCTATATTCATTCTTGTTTACACTGCATAACACATGCTAGATGTTGGGTTTACTTTACTAGTATTCCTGTTTTTCTGACACCGCACCAATATCACGTAACATGGTTTACAAAATAAACAGGACTGATCAAAGTGCGCAGTTTGCTTTTGTATCCATAGAGTAATATACTGACTTCAACTGAAATCGTTTGCTACGCAATGGGGAACACAAATGAAACATATTGCGCATTAGACACGGTTGTATTGTAATCGTTGTGCTTTGTTAGAAATGAGTCTCCCCTGCACGTTTGCTTCTGTTTTCCGAAAACACGTTTGAGCGTTACGCTGATTGTTGGAGGAGTTTCACGGGCAGATTTTTCCCTGCTGTTTTATACTCATCGTGACTTTTTTAGCTGCGTATTTTTTGTCCTGTTGAATTGAAACTCTATTCATGAACGTTTGCCGCTTTCATTGCGATTGACAACTGAGTGAATGCACGGTCGGACGCTGCATCGTATGTTACACAGTTTGTCGATTGTGATTTTATTATAATTGACGTGTTTCATTCCAGTGAAGTCACTTTATTTTAATGCAACTTAAAAGTGAAATTTCACGGCTACCAAATACTCTAACGCAATATTATATTTAGATTTTTCAGAGGATGCGTAACGAGAGAGTGTTGTTTTTGGCGACATGCTCATTAACATGTTACTTTTTTGGAGAAGCACATATGTATTTGTTGCTCGGTGGGCGAAAATAATCTGTACATCCGTGTTGAATAAAAATATTTAGCATATTTTGAATGGGTATTTTTATTCTATACATTTGACAAGATCATTATTTTCATTTTACTCTCCATCAAATTATTTTCGTTCACAATATTGTAAATACCACAATTGCATTTAGTGAGGGCGATAAAATTTCAAACTCGATTTTTATTTAGAAATAATAAAAACTCTTCTTATAATCCCTCACACCGCTTTGTTGTTTTGACGCCATAGAGAAAGAATTTTAAATAAATGAAGATAGGCGTAATTGAAGATTTTTGGGAATTCCTTTATTGATATTGACACTACTCATAAACAATACTTTTGAAAAATTGTATTTCTGTGCTTACGAATTTCTCTTCTTTTGTATTTCTTTGTCACAATGCAGTTCAAGAAATTGTAGAGGAGGTTCTTTCATCACAATTTCTTGGATAGTTTGTTATTAATTAATTTATTAATTTGAAAGTGATTTAACATATTATTTGCCATAATAATATTTATCTACTTTGGTTAAGCGAAGTCAAATTTTATAATATATTCAATTTCGTAATAATGTTCTTTTACCACAGAAGGCGGTTAAGTACTTCCATTTCGACACAAGCGAGGTGAAGTAAGGACGAGTATGTCTTCTTTTGAAAATATTATAGGCTTCGTTGCCTCGTAATATTCACTTTTCCTCTTCATAAAAGCTAACACCTGCGTGAGCTTCTATCAGTATTGTCATTTAATGAAATTGCACTCCTTAATATTGAGCACACACATACATATACACATACACATGCACCCAATGTGTCCAAAGACTACTCGCTTTTTCTTTCTCAGCCTTGCCTGAAATATACCCCATTACATTTTTTCCGAAATAGAATTAGTGTATGTTTACACACCAATCTTTAAACATGTCATTCTTCCTCTTATATAGTTTTCTTTATTTTTCTGGAATGTATGTTTGTAATATAGTTTTTGCTGCTATTTCTATATCTGAAGCACAGCTGTCACTCATTTTGAAAATAATCTAGTTCTCCTTGTTGAGAACAGTATAATCACTTTCAGAAAAAAAAATGAGGAAAAGTAAATGAACTCTTAGTAGAAAATTTCAGAAAATATGTTTTGTAAGTAGATAAAATATGCGATACGTATCATATATCTTATTGAGACACATATCCCAAATATTATATTATTATTTATTCAATTGTAAAAAACTGGTGTCTATCTGTACATCTGTACATAGATCAAAATGTTACCAACTAAGACAACAATGTGATATTCTATGATGCGAACATGGGTTTGCAAAATTTTCCTCGGTGCGAAAATGCATTCAAAGAATGATTTGCACCAAACGATTTCGATTTCCCTCCGAAGTCGATACATTCGCACTTTTTCGAGCGTTCACTCACAAAACATCTATTCAGTAGCCGAAAATAGATACTGTGATCAACGTGACTATTGCTGTTAATTGGCTTGCAGCCTCTATTCTTCGGTGTTAGTAAACATGCTTGTTTGTTTGGCATTTTACTTCAAAGTCTACAAAAGAGTGTTTCTCATATACTCCCTCTAAGAGCCTGATGTGTTTTATAGCGAAGTACTGTTTGGAAACAATTGCACAACATCACCAGTGTTATGGAATCGTGCGATCGACTGAGCCGCTATATCGAATATCGGTTGTGCAGACAATCGAGCATCACAGCGCGTGCGAAACGAGAACACTGTAGTGGGCGAGGCCTGTTGCCGTCGATCTTCGCCATTACCCTCCCAACGGCATATCTCACTTGTTCGCTGGGGGATATCGATGAGCTTCATTGTAGTCACCTGACGCTGCTAATGCGCTCTTCTGTTTCCATCAGCCTGGCTCATTGTGGCCACCAACGACGCCACCCACGGCCTCACACAGCTTGCAGAGTTGCTCCATACTTTCATTACATAACCCCTACAAGCCAAAGCTCGTATTGTTACCCTTCTATAAATTTTTGAAGATAATATAATATGTCGAAAAAAATATAAAAGGTCATAATTTACCTGTGAAAATTGTAGCACCTTGTTTTATTTTAAATGCGTGACGTATACGTCAATATTTGTATGATGAATATTTTATTACTTAACAAATGTGTACTCAATAAAAAGGTCAAACGAAGTATAATGTCGTTCCATGCTGAGGTTCGATTGAAGCGAACATCATAAACTTTACTGTCGATCAAAAATGTGTTGTATTTCTTTTTGTACTTCATTGTTATTGTGCATGGCTACAGGTGTATTGGTAACCTAGTACAGTGACTTGACGATTAGTCTCTTAATATACCGCGGAAAATTATATATCGTGTATATTTCATTAACTAATTAACTCATGTTTATTGTCTAACACTTTACTATTTACGTGGGGGTCAAAATGATACCTATTTGTCAACTTTATTTAGTTTCCAAAAATCACACTTATACATTATGATATTCTTTATACCGACCTAGAAATAAGTCGCTGCAGTCATTCTAGACCAACCTCTAACGAATTGTAGATCCTTTTTTCTTGCTTAGACTTTTTGCGTAACATTCCTAAGTAACGTTCTCATCAAAATAAACTTCATTGGTTTTGTGAGCTCCAATATCCGCGCTAACTTGGGTAACGTGGACACAGAAGATTTGTACTGAGACACAGAGATTGAAAAAGGATGTTCCAGTTACGGTCGGTAGACGGAAGTGGTCGTCTTCACAGATCGCTCGCCTCCGCTCGGCTCAGCGAGGGCACTCGGCGTCATGCAGCGGGCGGCTCGCGCAGCGCAATCCCAGTGGAGAGGACTCGGCATTTGGGATCAGCCTCCCCCCCCCCCCGGCGTCCCCGCCCACGCCGTCGCCATTGCCCTCCCGGTCCGCCGCCGAGCGCCGTTGTCCCGCCCACGTCCCCGCTGCCTGGCCTTCCACCTCCGTGCCCGCGGCCATTGCTCTCCGCAGTGCCAATACAGCTCCGCACATCGTTACCTCCGCTCCTATCATTGACGTTCATACCGCTCGCCCCAAGCAGCGAGCCACCGTTTCCGCCACGCTGCTCCCGCCGCCTGCACACTACACGTTGCCTGCTCCAGTCTAAACACCGTCACCGCTTTCGCTCTACCTCCTATATTTGCCTCCTGCCTGTCGCCGGAATGACGGTTACTGTCGTTATCACTTCCGCACGCCGTGTGACACCACCGACACGCCACACGGTACTCCATTTTGCTTCTCGTGGCTTCTAAAAAGCACTCCCAACCTTCAGCCCTCAGATTAATCTCGCTTCGCTACCACCATTTCATGCCGTAGCCGCTTTCTATTTCCCCGTCCCTCCGCGTTCTCTCTTTTCTCCAGCATTTGGCCTGCAAATCACCGTCAGACTGACTGCCCCATTCTGCAATCCCCGTCAACGCTGGATATTAGCGATTATCTACTTCATCCACTTTCTGGAGCTCCTCCTTCGCCAAATTACGTGACGCTCAAAAGTTGACAGTCTGCTTTCCCCTATTAAATTCTATATCATCTCGGTCTGTGGTTGAACTATGACACCCACGTAGTACCATCATATGTTTTCCCCTGCGTCTTCGATCAGCGCAAACATTCCTTGGCAGAGGGAGATTTCGTCACTGTCCCTTCTTCCTTGGTTCCGCCTCTCCGATCACTTCCGCAACAACCCCCCGCCCCCCGCCACGCGAGCTCCGCCAATCTCCGAAGCGGCGTTTGTTGCCACACCGTCCGCCCCCTCGGCTGCGCCTGTGGCGTGGTGTGGCGCGGGCTTGCGCGTTCGCCGGACGTCGATAGATGTAAGCACTTGAGGCGGCGCCAAGTACCGCAGCTCGAGCGCCCTCGCCCGCAGCCCCACCGCGTTGGCAGTGTTAACACGTTCCGCCGCCTAAGCCTCGTCACCGGCCTCGTGCAGCGGCGAAGGCGGCGACGGAGGCTGCCACGCAACTCCGCGCGAACCGGGCGCCCAGACTCCGCTCCGCTCCGCGAGCGCCTTACCGACGGCTCAGGCCCGCCCCGCCCCAAACCCGCCCCGCCAGCCTACGCCACTCCACTCCGTTACCCCCTCCCCTCCTTCACCCCGCCCCGTCCCACCCTACTCGCCCCGCTCCCGGACTCTTCCATTTCCCTCCCAGCCCCCCACCATTCACCTCCCCTCCCTGCCGCCCGCCTCATACTCCCGCCCTGTTCACCTCTGCCCCTACCCCTCCACTCGCTCTTCCACCCACCACACCTCGGACCGGCTCCGCCTCGCAAGACGTCCCCTCCTCGCCCGCACTCTCTGCCCCGCCTCACCCCCACCACGTCTCCTGGCCCCGCCGCGCATGCTCCGCCCAGCTACGCACACCACTCCGTTACCCCCTCCCCTCCCACACCCCGCCAGTCCCACCCTGACCCCGACCTCCATTCCCTCCAAGCCCCCACCCTTCCCCTCCCCTCCCTGTCCAAGCCCCCCTCATCTTCTCCCCCTGTCTCCTCTGCTCCTCCCCGCCCCAACTCTGTCTCCACCCCACACACCTCGAACCCGGCTCCGCCCGCCATAGCGTGCCCCTCCCGCCCCGGCCTGCTGCGCGCGCTTCGCGCACCGCTCCCCTTCCGCGCCGCGCTCGCTCTTATCTCCCGCCCGCAGCCTCGGTTTCCCCCCTGCAGCTGACTGAAACGGCGCTGATCCCCCGTCCAAGCGTGAACACGCCAGCACCGCCGACGACCGCCGACGTCGCGTCGCCAACGACCCGCTAGGCGCCTCGCGTGGCCGCCGAGAAGCCTCCCCTTCAGCCGCTTTGCTCTTCCCCGGGCGCGCGTAAGCGACTCGAGCTGTGAAAAGAGCTGCGCGCAATTAAAAATTCTGACACATGTTGGAATTATTCGTAAAAATGTTGCGGACTTATGCTGAGGTTCAGTATAACAGCGCATATCTGTTTTGTTCACTTCTGCCCCTCTGATGGACAGATTTCGAACTCGCCCGCTACACTTTCGACAAGCACTCATGCGTTGGATGTTATATACGACCGGCGTGAGTTAGCTCAGAGATTAGCATTGCCTTCGGTTTTTGCTGGATTTCTCATGGATGTTCGTGTTGAGTCCCGACGGCGGTTCGATAATAGCTATATTGCCTTTAGCTGTATATGATGGAGAGTTCAAGTGCCGAAGTTCTGATTTGTAATTCTTTTCTGTCTGTCTCCGGTAACCATTTGGCGAAGTCGAGCAGTGACCCTAACAAATTTCACGATCTTTCCTTCCTCTCCTAGACCATAGCTGTTGACTGCCCAGAAACAATCCACGTGAATAATCAATCAATCATTGGAAACAGTGTGAATACTTCATTCTGGCTTTCAGCTGATTTGCAGATACAACATTTCACTGTTGCCGTAGGAAGATATTCGCATTTGAGATACGCGACATCAGCGACTGAAGCTGTGTGATCAAATGGAGCATTAACAATCTCCGACAGCCACAATATTAACAACTAAGAATATTACACATTTTTAGATTGTCAAATTATTAACGTATACATAAAGACATTAAAGGAAAACGAAGTATGTGTGAGAGCATCGAAGAATATTAAGACTGGCCACCTGAACCACACTCCCGCCTGCGCGCCTTAACTTTCTCCATTTCTTCCTGCTGCTCACAGCCCTCTACCCTCCTGCATTAATTACTGACTTCAGACGCTTCGTTTTTTTTCTTTTTTCGAAGAAACCTTGTTTTTGGTTGGCGCCACTTTTAAATTCATTATTTCAATTTTCTGTAGTTCGAAAAAGAATTTAAGAACTAGCGTCCGGTAGTCATCATCACTCTTCCCCCTTCTTCTATTCGTTTTACTGGTTCTGCCGTATTACTATTTCTGCATTTTCCCCACAAAACACTGTCACAAACAACGGTTTGAAATCTAAAACCTTTCGAATTCAATCTCTTGTTAGTCTGTCTGCTTCCTGTTTCTGTTGCTCTGTCTTCATCTGACCTTCTACCTTCAATTTAATTCCAGTCTCGTTAAAAAATCTAGTTTACCGCGCCAACAATCTCCATTGCACTGTTATTCTTTCGCCCTCCAAAATATTTCGCATCCATCTTCGGCGTCGTGCCTTCGCTCCACCTTCCACACCATTGCAGCACAGGCACACCCTTCGGTGCCTTCCAGACTCGGGGTTGCTGCGAAATCCGGCCCACCCTCCCCCACTTCGTAAATAGGCCGATGAATACCTCCTCATTGACAGCCGCTCCGCATCCCACGAGCCGGCTCGCTGCTCCGCGCCGCGGGGCCGTCGCGCAGCGGTAGTTAAGTACAGTCGCGAAAGCCGACAACTTTCAGCCCTGCGTAGCACCGCACGACATCGCTCCCTAACACCCCCGGTCTCTCTACCCCCCACCCGCTCCCCCTCCACCACCGCCCGCACTCTCCGCCCCACCCTCCCCCATCTTCCACCCCTCCCTCCCCCATTCTACCACCCTCCCTCCACACCTCCCTTCGCTCCACCCTCCGCTATCCACCCACTGCCCCACCCTCCGCTTCGCCTCCGCCCCATCCTCCCCCCACCTTCCGCCCGACCCTCCACCCCGCCCTGCCCCATCCTCCGCCACGCATCCCATTCCTCCGCCCTCTCGTCTACCCTCCCTCCCATATCCGCCCCACCTTACGCCCACCCTCCGCCCCACCCTTCGCCACCACCCTCCGCCGCCACTCTTGTCCCACCCTCTTCCCCCCTCTGCCCTACCCTCTGTGTCACCCTCTTCCCACCTGTATCCCCACCCTTATGCCTCGCCCCTCCCACCCTCTGCCCCACCAGCGCCCAACTCACCGGTCCCACCCTCCACCCAACCCTCCTCCCTCCCTCCTCCCCCACCCTGCTCCCACCCTCGCCCCACCCACCGCGGCCACATCGCAGCGCCGTCTCTCTCGCACCCCCGTGCGTGCCGGGGCGTAGACAGTGTTTTAGATGTTATGCTACGACGCAAGCCTGAAATGGTGCGGAGAAACGTCTTAATGTTCGCACATTTGATGCACACTCCATTTACTATTACCCGAGAAGGGAGGAGATACCAGCAGCGCGAAACGAGGCGCGTTGCAAGGCTATTAATTTTCTCCGGGATTGTTTGTTAAGCTAGGGAGTTGAAAAATTAGTTTCCTCTCTGCAAATTGAGACGCGGCCCATGGGTCCTTGCATTTCCTGCCGGCCTCCCGACTCTCTCCCTCCTCGCGAAGGGCGCGGTGCTTTAACGACCCGAGGACGCATCCGCACTTAAGCGTGCGATCAATCAATTCTCTCGGAAGCGAAAATTCAAAGACGCTCCACTGGAGCTGCCCGGAGTTCGGGGTAATCTAAGCAAATCTGCACACTTTTTTCTTTCGCGACTTGTAATATTTTTTAGTTTTAAACTGAGTTAATTGGATTGTTGGTGAAGTAGATACCTTTTTTATTTTGATAAATAAATAGAGATATTGTCAGGTATCAATATTTTAATTCAACTAATGATCATTTCGATCGCGTAGCGATCATCCTCAGAGCTTGCAGCTTCTGGGCCGAAAAAGGCAGAACTTTGTTTTCGGTCCAGAAGCTGCAAGCTTTGAGGATGATCGCTACGCGATCGAAATGATCATTAGTTGAATAAAAATATTGATACCTGACAATATCTCTATTTATTTATCATTTTAAACTGAGTTTTTCCGCTTTCCGGAACCAACTTTGCGGGCTGGTTGATATTTAAGTGGAACGTATTTTATTGAAACGAGTTCTTATTGCTTATTGTACGAATGTTTTTGCTACAACGTGGGGGTGTCTACAACAATGGGGTGTAGATTGTTACTGGATATTTCAAAAACGATTTATTAAAGTAAGTTAATAGTAAATAACGGAAAATGCGTTTCAGAAACATGTTTCTGTTTTAAATAAGCATTTATTGTACCACTCGCTATTTGCGACCGTTTCAAATAAACACTGTGCTACGGAGATGATTGCAGGCAAATGTTTGTGTCGTTCAATTCAATCAATCCAAACAGAACACCGATATAACTGAATTGAAAGAGGAGCGACCCGTAATGCAGTGGTCATTTCCCTTCTTTTTAAACTCGGGGTGCCTGGATTTAAAACCCTGTCGCTCCCTGCGAAATGTGTGGAAAGAAACAGGATTTTTCAAGTTTCTTCTGCTTGCACTGCTTTTTAATTCACCACGTCTCGACCATCGTGGATCATCATCGTGCATCACCATCATTTCAGCTCTCTTACTACTCTCACAGCCACCTCGCGTTTTAAAAAGGGCTCCCCGCTAGGACACGAATATCCTGGCTGCGGAGCAACCGCCTCAGGTGGAGCCTGCCCGCAATCAAGGCAAACGATCAATGAAACTGAATTTAACGGACAAGGTTATGACACACTTTCCGAATTCTTCCAATTCAACCATATTGCACGCAGCTCGGTGTGCATATTTTATAAATGGTCGGCATTAAATTCTAAGGGATCTCGATCATGGCTTTCCTCAAATTTCCCTTGGCACTTTAAGCAAAAGTGCTTTTCCGTAAAATGGAATCTTCCCCCTCAACGTCACCAGTTTTTTCATTGTTCCTTACGTAACGTACATAAATAATCATGCAATTCAATACTACTTTCTTGGAATTTGAGTTGTTATATTATGATGTACTTTTTGCAATATTACTGTAAATGTGTTATTTTGCTAACTTTTTACTGATCAGTGATACATTATGGTTTTGTATTGTATGTTGCGAACATACATTAAGGTAAAACCATGTGAATTATTACGTAGAAAAATCCCTTAGTGTGATATATTGGTGTATGGGTTTTTTTATCCCATTTTTCTGGGTATCATATTGTATTTTATCAATACAAAGTATCCCTGAAACGTGATACTTTGCTTTGTGTATATGGAGTTAAACATTCAGATGTTCATTCGAGAATTTAGAGATATCTATTTTTCACGATAATAACTCTGGAGCTATTATGTTTTACCACAAACGCATGCAATCTAGAGCATTTTATTTCGTGTTTTGTAGGTTTCAGCATTGCTCTTTTCCATGCAATTTCTGTCAGCGAAATGTACTCACGTTTCTGAGAATTATTTCAATATTCTTCTAATTTAGATTGGATACACGAAAATAATGTTGCAACATATATTACATGACATGAGAAGTGTAACATATATTTATCGTCGCGAGAGTGTGATGATAAACCACTGTGTCTCTTTTCTTAAATCTTAGAAGAACTCAAACAGTTGGTCTACAAGGATTAACGAACCCTTCAAGATATAGAATATTAAACTTCTTATGTTAGTTTAACGTTAAGTGTTGTTTCAAGATACCGAATGTATTAATTAGATGTACGTGAGGAATATTCTATGTTTCTTATGCCAAGGGGTAAATTCGAACTGTGCTTCTTAACTAATATTATTACATTTTAATAAGAAATATTTTACATGTATAGTTTCAGTTGTTATGAACTAAATTAAGTTTTTACGAAAGGTTTCAAATAGTTCAAAATTATAAACTTAGAAAACATTGCAATCATGTGTGATTCGTGAACAAATTGAAATTCTGCATGAAACTAAAATTGTTTGAATTTCAGTCGCGAAGCTTGAACTTGAACCCTTGCCCTTTTCTGTTTCAGATCAAAGAGTATATATCAGAGACGGCACTCAATGTTAAAAGGAAAAGCCTTATTTGCCCAACTTCCGGTGCCGCCACATTGTTCTGTATAATTTCTATTGGGTGAACGGACAGCCAATAGCGAAGAAGTAACCGGTAAATTTGAAATAAACCAGCATCGCGGGAACTTTAAAATTTCACTACCATACTTTCCACGCCTTAATTTATTAAAAAATTCACAACAATAATTATAGGGATTTTATGGAAGAAAAAAGTCAAATTAGGGTAGTAAAATCTAGTATTCATTGAGCATATTGTTATTATACATTTTCGTAATTTCATTAGTAATAACAATTTTGAATTACAGAAAGTAATAAACAGTACACCTGCATAATT
>BOPP01000004.1:21761208-21775413 GCA_017312745.1 Gryllus bimaculatus | reverse complement strand
ATATATATATATATATATATATATAAAATTTTATTACAATGCTCGATTTGGTATCGGCGTAATTGTCTTGTTTGATAATTCTCCACTCACGAGTAGTAGTAGACCCCACCACAGCAAAATAACAATGATCTTTTGTCGTGACGCTAATAGGAATGTATTACGAGATTTTATTCTTGTGCTGCAAACTTGACATCTCGTTTGCTGACCTTCAAATGCAGACCGATGAAATGTTAAACCCAATCGATGAAGCTCATTCGGTGAGCGATCACGAATGCTTTTTGCCTATACCTCGTACACAGAGAGCATTGGAATCGTGCTATATTGAATGGCAGGACATCGCAGGCACAATCGACCTAGTTTCCAGAAAGGAAACATGGCACAACACGTTGCTACGAAAAAAGAGATAATGCTAAAAATATATCGTTCCCATATTGTTCAGAAATTTATCAACATTTCCAAGAACACGGTCATATTCCGTAACTGTATTTCAATAAATGACAGTGTTTAATTACTACTTAGCTCTGTGAATATTAATTGTCACTCTGGTATTGGCACAAAAAAGGTTTCATTTTTACAAAGTGAGTTCATGAAATACTCATGTTTAGTACTGTAATTATAAGGTAGGCAAATCATAGTTGATAAATTACTTTATTAGTTTTCTTTGGCCTTATTTCATTGTTCCAAAAGAAATTGAAACTTTTTGGGAATGAATCAATCCGACACATTTATATAAAAAATGTTTTATTCTATTGTATAAAATGTATAAAACATTTTTTGACAAAAACCCAAACTAGTTAGCGGATATTCTCACATCATCAGCAATGCAGGAACAGAAACAAAATCTACTAATATGACTTACCACAAAAATATCACGGGGGAACTACCAAGAAGATATGAAGCATCGAAAATCTCCCAAAACCAGTACTGCGCGCGGATGTCATCTCTAAGCTTCTGACGTGTCACGAAATCTCCCAAATGCACCCAGAAAATTTAAATATGTAGATCGCGCCAACCTTTGCACAGTCCATAGAAGATACTGTCTTCTGTCAAAGCAATTTATATGCTTATCGCACCATTGCTTTATTGTTCTTCATCATGCAACCTTGAATACATTCTCTGAACGTCGAAGATGATAGTCTCATTACTGGATCAAAACATATCGTAATAATAAACTCCTGCAAAGTATCAGTAATTCGTCCTCAATTTATGAATGTGGGACTATTCAAATGTGACAGCCCTAATCCTTTAATATATTGCAAAACTGATGTTATGTTTTATACGCAAATAATTTTTGAAGGTTATTGCAAAAAACTCGATCTCTAATATCTTAAGACACTCTATACTTCTCAACTTATTAGATGCGAATCGAACGAAACAAAATTGGTTCAACTATTCCATCAGATGTCAACTAAATAGCAGAGTCTTATGTTATTGTTTGGTGGAAAGTATAAGAAATAAGTTACAGAACCTGATCGAATTGTGTTATTTTTTACTCTTGAGACATTCTATAAGAATATGAACAGATGTTAAATTTGTTAGTACATTGTCACACCGACAATGTAACCATAATAGAAAATTTTTACAAATTATAGAGACCGAATGGAACCAAAATGAACTTTTCTAGTGTCTACGAATGTCATTAATGAAATAAATATTAATGTTTTAAGTAAATAAAATATCAGTAAAAGTTCTTCATTCAATAAGTATTATAGTATCCAATATTTTTATGATCATTGTGATAAGGTTTAGCAAGTTTTAGTTCATAGTTTAAAAACATATTCTGAAGTAAAAACCGTGCGATCTATCTTGAAAAGTGCAACGTGTATTTTGTGACAAGCGGCTCGTTTAATCCCCGTAGTAAGGGCGTTGAGGCCGACTGCGAGAAGGGGGCGTGCGGTCGGGTGCCGCGCCGGTGCCGGCTGGCGTGCGGCCACTCGGAGACGAGTTTCGTTTGCGACGCCAGCCGCTTCGCGCGCCCCCGTCGCCTCATTCACCTGCCCCACGCCGCGCCGCGGATGGGCTTAGCTCAGGGGCAGCGTTGCCGCTGTCTCTGCAGCTACTCTGGTCCTCGAGAGGACCTACCGTTAGAAGTCCGACAATGGCCGATTTCTGAAGAAGTACATGATTCAGCTGCTGTCTGGGGGAGAATTCTAGCGACGAAATGCTTTGATCGGTAGATTTTCCGTTGTTTATTTGACCGATACAAGGTGAATGCTGAAGCAGTACCGTAACAAGCGAGCCACGGGGCCCGCTTTCCTTCCTGTTCCTTGTTCTACCCTATCCCCTTATATACATATACTTATATTCACTACATTACCACACTTGACGGGGGTACCGGTTGGGAGCTTAGAGCTGTTCAGGCTAGGTCGATGCGCCGCTGGGAGAGATACCTGAAGAGAGAATCCCCCGTAAGCCGACGCGTAGTTCGGCGCCGGATCTTGCCATCCACTGGAAGGGGAAACACCGCCGACTTCAGGCATAAAAAATCCCTACGCTAACGAGACTAATGATCATAGCAGTTTACGTGCTCCGAAACATCAATCAACCCAACGCCAGCTGCAGCACCCTGCGGTCACTGCCAGCACCACACCCTTTTCGCAGCTCGTCCTCCGCTTCGACCTTCCTGGCACACTGCGTCCTCTCGGGACTGCTCCGGAACTCTCTTCCAGCCTTACTCCTCTCCCAGTCCCCTCCTCGCCAAGATTCCCCGCTTTGCTCCTTCTCTCCGCGATTTCCATCCTCGCTGCGACGTCGTTATCCGCCCTTACTTATGCCGTCCAATTCGTCTTCGCACCATTGCCCATAATTTACTGCGTGTTGCGTGCAGTGTAGAGTATATTGGACGTGCAGTGGTTATGTTCCTTCCCCCTGGAAACGAGATCCTGCGTTGTCCTACAAGGCGGCTTGTTTTTCCCCTTCTTTGTATCTCCACGAACTGAACTTGGTCAGACGGGACAAACTGTAATCGCCCAACTTATCTCTACATGATAATACATGCGTAGTAACGTAGTGTGTGTGTGGGAGAGAGTGAGAGAGGGAGAGAGAGGGAGAGAGAGGGAGAGAGAGTGAGAGGGAGAGAGAGGGAGAGAGAGTGAGAGAGTGAGAGAGAGATAGAGTGAGAGAGTGAGAGAGTGAGAGAGTGAGAGAAATAGAGTGAGAGAGAGTGAGAGAGTGAGAGGGTGAGAGAGTGAGAGAGTGAGAGAGTGAGAGAGTGAGAGAGAGTGAGAGAGAGCGAGAGAGAGTGAGAGAGAGTGAGAGAGAGTGAGAGAGAGAGAGCGCGAGAGCTTTGTCATTAGCCTGTTTTTTATCGAAAAAAAATAAAGAACAGAAACTACCGATCAGAGTAGCCGTCCGCTAGAGACCGACAGTGGCTGAATTCGACCCAGCTATTTCACGAGTGTCGAAAATACTTCACCTTCGAGACTTGAATCCTGGATCATAGGGGTCAAGGACGCTAGCTTGCCTTTACCTTTCTGTACTTCTAGTCCCACTTCTGGCTCTCGCCGTCCCTTCACTAAACCTTTCTCCCTTACGCCCCCTTTTCCATCCCCACGCGTGGTATCAGCCATCACCATTCTCCTTTTAGTACCCCATCGCTCATTATTTTCCCTTTCTCCCTTCTACCACTGTACTCCCCCTGCTCGATCTCCTAACCTCGTCTCTCCACACCAACTCTTCTCGCTCTATTTCGCCCTCTTCGCTACATTTCCGTCTACTCGCCTACCACGACCTAGACTCCGTTCTCTCTCTCTCTCTCTCTCTCTCTCTCTCTCTCACACACACACACACACACAGCTTAACCGCTATTACTCTGCTTCAGTCAGCTGTCACTGCCTCATTGCGCCCTGATGCCGGACGTCCCGCGACAAAATGACATAATGCACGATACGGAAAATTGATGGAGGATGACGAGGAAACTATGAGCCCACACATATGTTGCATCTACTTTAAACAGAGGATCTAATTTTAAATACAGAAACTGCTGAATAAAGTGAAACTTTCTTTCACAGTGCTGTAATTCTCATATGTTATGAGTCGTGCAGACAGATTCTCTTGTAAGTGCGATTATTCAAAAGTTGCAAAGATCGAATAAAAACATGTTTCATACTTCTCTATGAAGTATTTTCAAAATACATTCAATATAGAATAAAATGTATACATCAACATTTCAATGTCTTCATTGTTATAGAGGTATTGGGTAGTAACAAAATTATAATATATTAATTGGACTATGGCATATAATGACAAATATGATTGTGTTTCTAAATTCAAGACCGCACAAATTGAATGATTCTCATAAACACAAAATGTTTATGTAAGATACCTTCTTTAATATATTGTTGTACCATGGTGTACCTAGATTAAATAATGAAATTTTCGTTTGCATTATTTACGTACAATTTTACTTTGTAGTATTTACGAATCCAATCTACTGTAGAATATTAGATCTTTAAATGATTGTATGGACACGTTTTTCAAATATCAGTAAATTTGTATCGTAATTTTGTGATATATTGTAAAAATATGTTAGTATCACCTCAACCCAATTTTTTATTTTAAACATTGATAAATCTTTGGGTTTAATATTAGATGTATAGAACTGGTTCGAAAATAAATTTGAATTTTCAAACTTTCAAAGGTTTTTAACGCAAATCGAAACTATACCATTTTTATAAATGCACATTCTTCTATTCGAGCAAACTATTTACAGCCATTTTCCAGGAAAGTCTGAAATTGTTACAGGTATCTTATGTAAAATGGTCCCAAAATTAAAATATATTATTTATCTTCGGAAAGGTCCAATTAGATATTACTCCTTACGTATTAACCACGTTTCAGTTTAAACATGTCTAGTCTGACAGTCATACACCCATCCATTCACTGTGATGCATATTTTCGGGAAAAAAGTTGCGTATATCTCATGGCCATTTTCATCAATCTTAACCATCTTTGGATCAGCACCAAAGTACCTCATACCTGACGTGTGTAAGAAGTTATAGCCCAAAACCGGCCCAGCATTTTAAGACGAAAACCACAAAGTTTTGAAATCATATTGTTGAGGAAATTGCAACTATAGTATCTGACATTACAGTGTGGAATGAAAAAAAGACTTTGTAATTGAGTGGGATATAGCAGCACATTCTAAATGGAAGCTCTTCCGCGAATCTATTGGACATCCTCGTGGACAATTTCCGCAAAGAAGAATATGTTGTAGATTAAATATGTAGTTCTGCTCGGGTCCTGGAATGTTCCTGACCTTTTCAAGTTGGATCTACAAGATTCAAGAAAATGTGATTGTGGCAATGTTTCGGTGACTCAGTTCCACATTTTTCAGACTAACCTAACGAGGTTACGAATGAGAAGGAAGAAACCTGATCGATGCTCCGTATAAAGTTGTTAAGGGTGTGAATATGTTCGAATTAGGGCGTTTAAGCATTGTGTATTAGATGTAGCCTTAACAGAATAATTATTTTCATTTTGTGCAGCAAAATCGTCCAAACTCGCTTTAGCATTTACCGTATACTGTGAAATTATTGAAAATCATTAAATCAATAGTATAATTTCGTTTGCAAAGATTTTTCTACAGTTGTACAAGTCAAAAAATTACTTCAACTTCCCGACCATAACTTTTTAATATTGTAACAGTCTTCTATAATTTCATTCGCACTGTGATACACGCGAGCGCCGCAAAATTCTCCTTTTCTCAGACCCACTCCTGCCAACGTCACCGTCCGCCATCACTGCAGCACCCTTTTGTCACTACTTAACTACCATCAGGGAAAAGAAAGCTCTTTCGCCCTCTTAGGCAGCAGATTCTGGAAATTATGGCTGGAGAAATTTATAAAAGATCCTGACGCGGCTGTGAGGGTATATTCGCTCTGCGCAGTCGTTAGCTGGAGATTAGAGCGTTCTCAGAATCAAATTACGACGAAATTTCTTTTTAGGGGGATATTTCGCGCCCACCCTTCTACTTTTTACAAATGATTTTAATAGGCGATCGCCGAAATTTGATTGGGCAAAACAAACTCCAATTTGTGACCATTTGTTAAAGTTGCACGAATAAATCGTTACATTGTCTGCGCGAGAGTAGGAGCGATAGCTCTCGTGGGAAGCCAGAGAGGCAAACTAAATCGGTCATATTCCAAAATTCAACTGCTTACATTCTGCTCGCCAAAGAGAAAGCGGCTCTCTTGTCGTAGCTGAGCCCCTGCGTGGCCAGCAAACACGCAAACGTATAAACGCGCCACTCTTGCGTCAATCGCGGGGCAAGGGGCGCTCCACGAATATTTAGGCGACAGCGCATAAGGCACGGCTATTGTCAGACAGGCCGTGATAGGACGGGTGCTTGCGGGGCGTCATCGTTCGGAAACTGTTGAGGCCGCTTGGGGGCGCCATTAGCCAACCGCGCGGACTCTGGCCCCGCTCGCCGGCTCAGCCGCCGATACCGCCGCCGCTCCGCAGCCGGCCGTGAGCCGCCTAACTCCTCACGAGAAACATCCACAAACATTGACAGAAAGACTGACCGTGGATCTAGAAGCAGTGTGTAAGAAGCCTGTCCGGAAGGCGGAGATCGAAGGCAGTAGTGCTGTAGTTATCTTGAACGGAAGGATCGCGAGTTCGAGTCCCGCCTGGTTGTATTTATGTTGGTCGTTTTTCCCCCTATCATCACCATGTCATGACATCTTTACAGTTACCGTTACTTACCGTTAAATGCAATATTGGTCGCTAATGACCAAGATGTTGAGGAGTCCTTAAATAATAAAAAAATGAGTATGTTTAATACGATCAGATCTGGATTAGACCATTTTTAGACGAGCCGCGCTGTAGCTGTGCAATTTTTTTAAAACATTTAATTACATTATCATGTAATTAAGTAAGTAAATGAAGTATGTAAATCAGTTTACTGATTATTGACTACACCTTGATCCTTCCCGCATTACAACGACGCACGTCAGAAAGGAAGTGGACGAATAACCACTAATCCTCCTTCCTGGTAATGGCAAGTAGGGAAAATTCAAGGGACGAGGAGTGTTATTACAATATATTAGTAAATATTCCTTCTTTTGCAACTATTTTGAATGTTTTACCTTGTTACATTTGCTGATATATTAGATTGTGTCTGATGACAAAAATTATCGGTTCGATGCTTTCCACTAAAACTCTGATTAAAGGAAACTTGTAATATCTACGTAACGAGTAATATGTTAACGAGTTTATCTGAAAAGATTCAGCAACTTTTTTTCTGATTACATTTATTCGATATTGGCATCCCGTGCAATATTATGTATTCCACGGGACATGTTGCTCTTTATACTATGTAGTAGGTGTTGCTTCCATCTTCACACCTCCACGCCTTGTACCAATCTATCCTTTCAAATAATTGGCTCAGCTTTGTTTGGGCTGAGCGTGAGCTGACGATGAGAGTTGAACCTGATTCAGTATTCAAGTGGTGATGTGATACTTTATTTATCTGGCAAAATAGAAGTTTCGGTCACAAACTTTTTAAAGTGTCGTTTATGTATAATCTAAAAATTAAGTCTCTTGAGCGTGTGCATTTTAAAGATTCAACTTCGCACACCGATGAAATCGTTTATTAAATATCTGGAAATCGTGAAATTAATGTTAACTTTTGATTTTCAAATATGCTACGACAGTTGTGCAAGACGTAAAATACCTACTTCACCAGCATAACATTCTCAACCTGTTGGCAACTATTTCTTCTTTTTACATATTGTTCTTTCCTCATATTCTTTCTCACAACTGAATCAAATGATTGTATTTGTAATGGTTATAATTATTTATTCACAAATGTGCATCTATTGTTAGAATTGTATGTTTGTTCTATCATTAGGAAAATTCTCATTTGCGTCTCTGAAACGAATTCTATTGAATGTGAAAAGCATTAATTTTATGAGTTGTATCATTAATGTAGCCGCAACATTGTACTCCTCAACTATAAGTACCATACAGTTTTAAATTGCTATTTGATGTTAAATATTAAAATAAATATACATAATAGAGAACCCACACTCATGTGCAATATGCCCACAAGTTATTGACTTACCGTTATCATAATATGAAAGAGGAAAAGAAATATAATTTGTAATGAAACCGTGTTTCTATGCAGGTTGCCTGTATTTGTTGGTTGGTTATCTGTATTGAAATATTGTTTTTTGCTTTTTTCACACGACTGTCCCCGAACACTACAATTAGCGAGAACATGTTTTGTGAAATTTATACTTGATTTGAAATGCTCATTTGCTTGAGGAATGTAATTTGCTAAGACACTTATAGTATATGAAAAGAAAATTACATCATGAATTTACATACTCATAATACAATTCATGTCAAGGTACCCTCCAAAATTAAAATTTCATTCGCAAATTTGCAGTGCCTCCGGTTCTTCAGACACGCGAAGATGACATCAACTGATGTCACCACCGGGAGGTCCTAGGGTTCGAATTCCGTCGGTGCCAGAATTTTCAAAACCAGCTACATGGCTAGATAAAATGTATGCGCTATCAGGAGAAGCGCCCGGCTGCTCTGATCGTTGTTGATCTGTTGTCGCTCTGATATGTTTTTCCGTGGTTTCCCCTATAAACACCAGACGTATGACGATTCAGTACCTTAACAAATGGGCCACGGATTGAATGTGATCTTTCCCTTTTCTTCCTTGTCGTACCTCCCCCCCCCACACACATGCTTACACACACTGACACTCACTTGCACTACGCTACCACACATATCGGAAATCAGTCTCAACAGCCTAGGGCTTGTTCCGGTTAAGGCGGAGCTCGTTGGTTGGAGATACAGGTTGGGGGCAATCCCTCTAAGCCGACGTAGGTCGGGATCGGATCTCGCCATCCAGTGGGGGAAGATCACCGGCACGTTAGGACATGCACTATATTTACGGGACTAATTACCAAAGCCGTTGACGTGCAGGGAATCATCAAACAATCGCATTCTTCAGATTGATTCGGGTACATCTACGAGTATTTTGGAGACAATTGTCTGAATTGTGTAGGCGCTAGTGTTGGCCACAGACGAACGGACAGGCAGACAGATTTCTCGTTATTAAAGACCCACCAAAAGGATAATCTGGCTGTAATTTACTACCTATAGGAACAGGATTTGTCCACTTCTTCGTTACCAGGGCCCCACAATACGAGTTTTTCCGTCGAAATATAGTCTGTTTCAACTGCAATACGAGATGTGGAAAATGGCCAAGAGAAACAAGGACAATGTATAAAATTTTCTATTCACAATATGTTTAATACTCTTACCCAAAAGTTTTAATGGCTGAAGATTGTTTCCTGGGCGTCCGAGTTCCAGTCCCGACGGAAGCGCGTTTTCGATACTATCTTCTAGTTTTCCACACAAGCCGGCTTCTCCGATCAATAGTTTTCAGTGGTTTGTCTAGTCAATACGAGCTGAATACCGGAGAAATTCCTAAACAAACGGGTCCCAACTGGTGCGCAAGCTTTCTTTCCTGATTCTTTTGCCCCATTCCACCATTTGTCTCTCTTACACACACGCTTGCATGTACTACATTACCGCACATATGGGGAGACCAGTTGGGAGCGAAGAGTTTTGTCTTACTGTGGTGATGACCACAAACGAGACCTGTGGATGCCCTGCTGGGGGAGGTACCCGGAGGGGTGAAACACTAGAACTACGCCGGATCTCACGTTCCAACGGGGGAGGTAGACCGTCAATTACCGAGATGTAGCATGCTATTGACCTGAGAGACCTGAGAAGTAGTTGCCGCACCCGGAAACAATAAATTCTCACTGGTACATAAGAATAACGGGTTGCGATCTACTTCATATGATTCTTTGAGATCTTCCCTTCACAGTTGTGTATGTTTGTTTAAACACAGTCACAGTTGGGTACGTTTGGTTATAATACCAACTTACCAAATGTTTCAGAATATAATATCTTGTTTTTGTTTGTAAACTAGGTTCTTCATTATCATCATCATCATCATCAACTTATTCTTCTTCGCATTCAACCCTGGACGCGACAATTGTGTATGTTGTTGAAAATCCGCGATTACGTTTTTTTCATATATGAAATACCGTTTTGTCGCAATTCGTTTTTAATTTAGAGAATGAATAGTCGGGAAATTTCTCAAGACTATAAGACATAAAACATTTACAAATTCTGGACCAGAAAGGGTTAATTTGTGAGTCCGCAACTGAAGTCTCATGGTCTCAGAAGTCCTACATTGTCGACGACAGCTACATAATTGGGCTGAAGCCGACCGCTGCATGGTTGCTCATAATGGTCATTTCCAAAGTTTCCTTTCGTCAATTGCAGGTGAATGCCGTAAATGTACAAAGGGCCATGATAGGCACAAAACCGGCTGAAGTGACTCAGGGCATCAACTGATGTGACTTCATTGCCTCTGATTTTCGGCGCTAACTAGATAGCTACATCGAATTTAGCCATGGTCTGGAGGGAAAGTCCAGCCACTGGCTTCTCCAATAGGTAGTTTCCCGTCGTATCTTTTCGCCATCTAACAGCGAAAAAACACTGCCATTTCCTGTGATTAAAATGTACTACACTTACGGGACTAATGACCTGCCGCAAGCGCCCGAAAACACGAAATTAAAATCAATCAATCGACAAACAAATATATCTTTCCTGTTCTGTCCTCACTCCTATATTAATGGTCGTGCGATTGATGAACTCATATCTTCAAACGACTCAGCCTTCTTCGATAAAAAAATTACAACACGCGTCCGATATCAGAGATGCGGCGATAAAGCTGTGAGTTCTTACATTATTTGTTTCATGGTTTAATACGCAAGGTTATAATTAACATTAAAAGCAGAAATTCTAGAAAACAAACTGCAACCGATTTAAGTCACGAATTGACAGCACTCACGAAGAGACTCCTTTGAGGAAAGGCATGTTCACAACTGAACAGTCTTGCGACATTGTATAATTCTAAAGATCCTCTAATAAGTATTGTACTTCATCTTCTAGGTCAATGACCCCCATCTCGATCAGGTGTTCGTCCAGTTTCCCTGATTCTCGAGCAAATGCTGAGGTGGCTCCTTGTTTTGCTTCTGGACATAAATGTAACTTCAAATTAACTTCTCCCCATAGCACGTCACACAGTTTTTAACTGTTTTGATGTAAATAAAAAATAAGCAAATAAATTGCATTAATAATTCATGTCCATTCTTAGATTTTGTGTGTGTTCTGCACATTATTTGTTTCTTGTTTACCGATCAATTTAAAAATGTGCAATATAATATTTAATAAAATTCCTTTTTTATTATTTCTCAGATTCTATACTATCTTTTATATAGAGTTTTGGTTGTTTTGAATTTTATTCTTAGCGCATCCAATTTCACCGCGTTTTAATATTAAAAATCATAAGATGAGTGTGGCGGAAGGGAATTTTGTTGCTACTAAACTTTTAAGTCGCAGACCAAACGAGTACAATAAATTTGTTACTTATGTTTGGGGGTTTAAAGTCCACAATTATGTACGCTTTGCACAAGCAGACCATTCACGTGTTTTATTGTAAATATTTCTGGGAGAAGGTGTTCTGATCAAATTTCACCACCAGCTTTTATCTTGTTTTGACTAGCCCTACTCAGAATACCTTTATTGCAATCCATATAAGTTAGTGGGTAGAAAATTTTAGATCTATTAAAAGTATTTCAATGATTGATAATTTGTTCCTATTTTGCATTTACATCTTTGACGTAAGTGTTTACGTGATTCAAAACGCATGATGCATTAATTTCAATAATGCTCGCTAGCTCTTGATCTGCCTCAGTGAACTTCATATTTTCTTCATTGCCTCACTATATTCAATACGGTTAGTCCAGCCTTCAATGTGCAAGTATTTTCAGCCAAAAGTGTAAAAACGGCCGGATCAGTACGCATAAACCTCTAACTCTGGGGAATTGCTCTCCATTCAATGTTTTACGTACCAGAAATATGAGGCTGCTGCTATAAAATTATCTCGTAAACTTTTTATAGAGGATAAAAGGAAGGATAAACACCCTGCCTTGTATAGCGAGCGCGCGGGATGGAGAGGGCCCGGGAGCTGCCGCGCGGGAATATATGGGCAGCGTTCATGAGCGCGGCCGCGAGGAACGCGCGAATGCACTGATTACGTCACCGAAAGCCCCAGGCGCATCCCCATCAGGTCTCCCCTCTACCGCCCCGCTCCCCGCTCCTAGTCCTTCTCCCCTCCCTCGCCGCTAGCTCCTCGCCGCGGTCACCGAGGCTCCGTTGTTGTCGCTCATTTCTCCCGTTCATTACCTCACCCGAGCCCTAGTAACGCAACGCCTTGACGTGCTGTCCCGCCAAGTATGTCTCTTCGTTATTGAGCTACTGTCTGCTCTTTTGCCTGACGCATTCGCTGCGTTGAAACAATTGGGTTCCCTTTAGCACAGAGTTTTGTCACCTTGTTCAACGCTGTCTTTGTCGTATGCCTTTCTGTATTGAGTTTTTCATGCTTTGTGTTTCTTATTTGTTTTGCGCGTAATCATAGGATTTCATCAGTACCTTCTTAGCAAACGTCTGCATCTTTCGTCATTACTGATTGTCTTAACTTTAATTTCTTATTTTCTTGTTTCCTTTTCTAGTCTCTCCTTCCTTCTTTTTCATTTCTTTTCTCTCCTTCGCTTATTTCTTTTCTTTCATATCCTTATTTCAGCTTCTCCCTTCTCCTTAACTGTCTTCTTATTCGCTGCGTTGACATCGTGGAGTCCTTAGGTGTCGTCGCCGCCACCGAGCAGTCTCAGCTCCTAAAACCCCCGACCCTTGGCGTCCAGCTGTTAACTCCCTCAGTCTCTCGACCACTCGTCAGCTCCTCCATCACGTCCTCTTCTACTCCCGTACGCTCCGCAGCGCCTCGCCGCAATTCCTCCGGCGTCACGTCGCCCTATCAGGCCGCTCCTGTCAGCGCCGCCCCGCCGCCGCCCCGCCCAGCGCCAGCACTCACACATTATGACCCAACAGGCTCTCGAGCGCGACCATCGCGATTGTGAGAGCCGGCTTCTCCCCCCGGCGGAAGTGCCCTCTAATACGCTCTAATCAGCGCCACTCTCGCCCTGTAGAGCTTAGGTATAAAAATCGCCCGGCACAACGCGCGAGCAGCCGATGGCTAAAAGCTGCGCGTCCGCACGTGGATAAACGAACCGCTCGCGTATTCCGATGATGCGAGTAAGGGCTGTAACTGCGGCGAAGACATCCTCAGTAGAAACGGGGTTGGTCTTTTTCGCAAGGACCATAGCGCTGAACTTGAGCCTCTTCCTCGCGGCGCCCTGGTGCCAAGTCCGAGATTACGAGTTGTAGAACTGACGTTATCGCGAGTAATTCAGTGCCAAAGCAGAAGATGCGAAGAGAGTCTCGCGCCAGCGTAAGTTTTCGTGCCCGGGCGAAGGTTCTTAGGCGCGGGGTGGTGGCGGGGGGGGGGGGCGGGGGGGGCGGCGCGGCGCAGGCAGCGCGTCGCTGCCTGCGGACGGGCGCGCTGACTAGACAGGGGCGCGGGAAGCAGCGCGGATGAGAGGCAAGCGAGAAATCACCGCTTATCTCATCGCAGACCTTGTTCGGCAGCGGAATCGAGGCGGCCGAGGCTAGGACCAGTCGAAGTTTGACGTTGTTGCTGGCTTCTGGAACTTGTGCGGGTCTTCAGTTCTGTTTGAAGCAGCTCCGGGAGAGATAGCTGAGGCGCTCTCCTCGCCTGCCGCCCCGCCCGCACGGCCGTCCGCCGATCTCAGCCCGCGGCACGGTGCGCTGCGGGCGGAGCTTTCCTGTGTGTATTCTACTTAAACAGCCGCAGAGCGCGGAGCTTGCGCGCGGGCTGGCGAGTGGGGAAGGGATGTGGATGGTCCGGGGAGACGAGCGATGGCGAAGTGTACCCCGAACGATTAGCTTGTGACACTATTCTAGGAGGTAAACGAATTGGGAAAAAACAACAAGCAAAAGCCAAATAGTCAAAAACCAGGATGAATAAATTTTTAAACTGATGCGAGAGAAATTCTGGTAACAAATTCAAAAGCTGTTTCAATGATACGCGAGCGAATTCGTGAATAAATAAAAGGAAGGACCAACTTATTTTAGGGGATGATTTGCGAGGCAGAAGGATAGCAACCAGGAAAATGTTCTCGAGGTTCCCGAAAATACAATGTCTGAGATAGCTCGATAGCTGTTGTCGCCACAGCGTCTCTAACT
>BOPP01000004.1:21739397-21761117 GCA_017312745.1 Gryllus bimaculatus | reverse complement strand
ATATAAATAAATATACTGGGGAGTGGGTGGCGAGAATAGTACGCGTGAGGGGGACGCGAGAGTTGGGACACGAAAGTGGGGCGGAAGAGTGGGAGGGGGATAGTTCAGAGCGAGAGTATGACGGGACAGGTCGGTCAGTAGAACGAGGGGCAGTCTGGAAGTCGGTCGGGCAGTGGGGAGAGACGGCGCTAACGGCCTGACAGATTCAGTTCGAGATGGGATGAATATTTGTCCTGAAACACCAAACCATCATGTGACAAAGTAGACAAATAGAGGAGAGGCCGTCGAATGACCGGGTGGATGGATAGAAGCGTTATGGGAGAGATAGCCGCGGGGGATCGCGGATGAGCGAATAGATGGTTCAGGTTTCCGATAAGGACGGCCTAGAATGAGAGGAGTAGTTGGCGAGACTCGCTGCCGATTTTAGCACTCGGCAGCCGTACCTTGTCTCTGTTATCGACGGACAGAATATGCAGTGTTTATGGCAGACTGTGAATAAAGCTTCCACAGTAGTGGTCATCGATAGCGCTATCCAATTTCTCGAGGGTCAGATCTCTGAATTAACGGTACGTGAATGGCCATTCACCATCTGCGGAGCTGCTACGCGTATCCCGCTGTAAAAAATATGACACCATTCCCCGCTTCGTAGTGACATCCGTGAATGGTGGCAAAGATTCTCTAGAATTCATGGCTAATAAATCGACATCTGAGGACGTCACTGTAGCGAATATGAAAATTATTTTCATTTCAATTTCTATACGACATACTTTCAAATGTACCGTCAAATTTGTCATCAATATGTCAAAGAATGATTTATTTTATAATAATTTGTTCATAAAAAATGTAGACTATAAGACCAGTTTAATGCCTCAATGTTGTGCATTCATTTTGTAGATTTTTGATGATGCATAGACCTAACCCTTTCTTCAATTGTCAATGGTTTACTCGTCCCCCTATATTTAACGTGTCACATGCCGTGAATGATGCGCAATTTCCTAGAGATTTGTTTCGGTTCAATGTCACTCCTGAGTTAAAATTGTGAAATGTGTAATAAAATATATTCAGTGGGGGAAACTAAAATACTATAGTAGTTAATATCAGAATGAATGTAAAAGCACGACGGAAATTGTGTACGTTTTAATATTATTTTATTCACATACAAAATCAAAACTAGGTTTTCGGGACAATTTATCCCATTTACATCCCATTTACAGCGGCTAAAAAGAAAATGTTCAGTAAAAGTTTTTAAAGAAGGGAATATTTATACAAATATCAAAAATTAAAAACCAAAACGACAATAGGATCATGTAAAAAAATACTTACTACCCAAGTAACATGGAAAACATAGATAAAGCTAAAACTAAAAAGTAATATTTGATAAACGAAGAGATGAAGGAGGAAGCGTATGTGAAGTCTCGAGGAAGTGAACTAATCAGTAACAAGATTTAAAATTAGTCCATTTTCGACAAGTGGAAATTTTAAATTTTAAGGTTTTATAAAATGTTCAGTTTAATTCCTTTATTTCCTAAGGGAAGGAGTTTGAAAATTTTAATAGTGTAAGAAGAGCGGTTGCTTTTAACCAAATCTTTTCTGATTAGTAACAACCATTTAATGAACCAACAAGTATTATTCGGAGGGCTCTGATAAACAAATAAATGATCACGGACGCTTATACAAGGAATGTGCTGAGTAACGTATCTTTATACTAAGGAAACAAGGAAACCACAATGTAGTTGCGAGGTTTATTGTAAAATAGTAAAGGAAAGAAACGTATTGTGTATTTTTACATAGTATTATATCGCAAACAATCATAGTAATTTTGTTGTTCTTCGTTACATGGTGGCTGAGAGAGATAGTTAAGTACCCTTTTTTATGCTTATTTTTCAAATTTAGAAGACTAAGACTATATACACAAGTTTATGTCTTATTTCATGGATGTGTATTCACGTAATAGTATTTTCCAGCACATCGTATGTAACTCATCTATTGCGCAATGACATCACTTTTTAGACTCCAAAATACAACATTTTATGTACCAATGCATGAGTAAGACATTTGCTAGAAAATGACTGCACGAATGAATGTTCAACGTTAGCTTTATTGCGTTTGTCTTGTTCTATATCCCATAAACTTTCAATTTTCTCGTGGAGCAGAATTATGTGCTTTGTATAACCTCGTAACTTCCTCGGTTCCTCGTAAAAGTTTCATTTGGCTTCTTCTCGGTCCGGACTTGTCGTTGTACACCATAACCTCTAACCCTTTGCATCACACATACGTTAGGAAAAGTTTTAGGAAAAGAGTAATTGCTAGTATTTGTTTATTTACAGTTTCTTAAAATGAAACTTACACTCGAAAGTTTTCTAACCGAGTGGTAGTAAGCAACTTTAGGAATAATTTCAAAAAATATATCTATTTATAGCAAAATTCTTGAAGAAAACGAACTTCTAAGAGACATGTGATGTATGTTTTTCTCAAGTACTTAAACGTTCTTTCTCAGTTCCAGAATGATGCGAAAGCTCTTTTCATTTTTGAGGTGGCAAAATGATGCTTCCTTAAGTAAAATGTTCCCCCTATTATCTAACCTTCACATTAACTTTCAGATTAGAACTCCATACCATTTCCTCCGATCTAAGTTATAAAAAGTACTATTCGCTAAATTCATATTGACTAAATAGGAAAGTGGATTATTATATTTTGTAATTTCACTTAAATTGTTCGACAAATCAGGTAATTTGCGAAGAGTTGACACTATCGTGATCTCAGAAGATTAGACATAAAACTTAATGAAAGATCCGAATCGCGCATATTCTCCTTCTCCATCAACGCTGTATCGTCTATGGCGAGAATAAGTTTGTTAATAACCTCGTCTCAACAACTTTGTATAAAATTTTTGGCAATACGGAAGAGTAATTATTTCTCACCCCCACACTGTTCTTGGCTTCAGGGGTGTCCAAAGAATGTTTCAAGCGACCGCCTTGGCCGGATTAATATAACCACCACCAATATAATATAACATAATATAATATATTATAATATAATATAATATAATATAATATAATATAATATAATATAATATAATATAATATAATATATGTATGTATATATAAGAGAACACAAAAGACGATATTTTGTTAGTGAATAAAATTTTATGAAATGCTTCTGTGAGGACACGTTTCAGCAATGAATTTGAGTAAAAGAATGTATTAATATTTACAGGAAAATGGTGACCCAAATTTCATCATTGAATTATTTACCATTAGAAACTCATATTTTGTCAATGCATGTATTCTCCCTTTCGTGAGATACCACGGGTACCAAAACCTAGAACTAACTTATTTGTTCTTCGCCATTTCTATCATAATCGTCTACATATTATGATGAGTTGGTAAACTATACCCCAAGAAAGCCATTATTTGTGGCCTGTGATGAACATCTAGAGCATCTCGGACTAGTGAAAGTTTGGAGCCCCCTAACTCGAATAGCATGGCGCAATCTTCATCGGCGAACGCGCCAAACGGCGGGGGCGCCGGCGCTCTCACAATAATCGCGAGCCGGAGTGTGTGCTGCGCCATCCCGCGGGTAATCGCGGATCGTAATTGTGCGCGGAACACCCGGAAATTGAGCGTCAGCTGAGGGAGTAGGTGCGCGTCTCGGCGCCGCGCGGCGCGACAGCAGCGCTCCTCGCGGGAGCGATCGGCATTCTCGCTTTGCGCCGCCTGCTCAAACAAAGGACGAGCGCAGCAGGCGCCTGGAGACGCAGGCGGCGCGGCGGAAGGGCTCCTCCGTCCCCGCCCTCCCCCGCCGCACCCGCTCCGTCGCTGCAGCTCTCACACCCGCCACTCTCCCGTGGAAGCGATTGCACGGAGGAAACATGTTCCCAATGTTCTTCAACGCGCCGCATCACTGTCTAGGCAGCGGGCACACGAGCGTCGAATAACGGACCTTACTACGACCGGATTTTCATGGACGTCAGTGCAACGGTTACACGAGTCGAGTATTATTATTATTATTATTATTATTATTATTTATTATTTATATTCTCATTTTAGACACTTTCACACCATTAATTGTATAGATTTATTAGTTCAAAGCGCAATAAATTTGCACTTGGTTTAATATGACAAGTTGTACAATTTACAATCGACTTCCGCACTACATGCGCCATCAAACGGTGCAGAAGTGTTCCTGGAAGGCTGGCTGCGTTCTGAAGTGGTATAGGTGGTCGCTCTTTTGGCTGATCGAATTAAGGAAGAACTTCAGAGTATAACATTAGCTGTAGGAGTCGCCAAAGAGCGTCACGTTTTAGGGAAGAAGGTCATGGATATCGCTGGCGTCTTGTTATCCTGCTGACGTCTTGTTATCCCGCAACTGGTTCTCCACCCGCTGTTAGCTTGAAGACGAGTTTTGTTCTAACTGTTCGAGCTCTTCCACAAAATAGGTTGTGCGTAGTGTGCGTTGGAGCCCCGAGTCAAGTTTGTGCACCTAAAGAGTACAATTGCTGTAAGTGACAAAACAGACAATTAACTCCGACCACGAATGCTTCATTTGATGTTCTTACCTATATTTGACAGTATAGTTAACTACTGTTAATTACAACATACGTGCGAGACGTGTACGAGTGTTTGACGTTTGTCGTCCAGAAATTCGTTCTTCGTAAATTCATTGTGCAGCATTCTCGATGCTTCCACTGTATACCTAATGCATATCGGTTTCTTCCGCCTATATGTATATCACCATAGCACAAATCCTAGCCTAATAACTTTGGTGATATCCAAAGTGTGTCCTTACACAAAGAATACACCGCGCGTGTCACAGTTTCGCAAGAAAGCAGCCAAGCAGTTCATAGGTCACAGTTCCACAATGACAGCGAGCCAGTCGTACTTCAGAGAGGACGTCCGGATCACACGCAGCTGCCCGTTCACACTAGTCGCTGACCCAGAACGCGTCCCGTTTATCCGAGTCGCGGTAATCTCCTGGCCACGCGAGGGGGATTCATACGTCACTCTTCCTGCCGTTGGTGGGCAGCGGCCAGAAAAATAAAAGAGCTCAGCCATGAAACTAGCGTATCGTAGGGTTTAGTGCTGAAAGGTTCAGCGATGCACTCACAGCGTCATTTTATGTCACGCGGCGCGATTCACTTCACAAAAATCTGATTTCAGATCAGCCTGAAACAACTTACCCGAATGGTTCTAGAGTGGGGCGCTGTGTCGTCCATGCGCCAGTACAATATCACTTTGTGAAGCAGCTTAAAGCCCAACGGCGGCTTTGTGGACCCAGATTCATTAACAAAAATGTTTTCAATGAACCACTGTACCTGTCCTTGTTTTTGCATATTTGAATCAACTTATGTGTATATAATACATTTCAACTGGATTTTAAAAGTCAATTAAACCAGAGTAATCTGACAGTATAGTAGGTTAGTGATCATACTGAATAATTTTTCTATTTGCATTTATACACGGTACATGAAATATAGTTATTGTATTTCCACGAACAGAAACTTTTCTCAACCAATTAATACAGCCAGGCTCGCTATTTATTCTTTTCAAGTTCCGTCCACCACCCAACATGTAAAACTAAAACTCGATAGAGACCCGCCAGCAAACCTATGCTTTCCTTTCCTACACGCGCACACACGCACACAAGTGCACGCACATATGCACACGTGCGCGCATATACACACACACAAATACACTCACTCAATAATCTATTTTACTTTGGTGTATATTTTATTACTCAAGTTTCGGTTACCTACATTCATTCTGTTTATTGTTAGAGTGTACCAAATACGAAATTTCATTGAAGTCAAATCACTGTTTTGTCTGGAAATTTTCTAATATGAAAAGTATTATATATAAATGTTATTAATATTTAATGGATTTGAGATTGATAGTTATCTCGCATAGAAATGCGAGATAGACATGTTCTATAAGGTATGTTTTTGACAGGTAATCTCTCCTTACAGTTGTTATAATTAGAGTTGCTACTAAAAGTCGTATTTGTTTCACCTCACCTTTAATGAGTATCGCATCGTTAGCTATAGATGATGACACCAATGATGTTCTTATTTCCAATCAATGATGACCGATATACTTGACGAGAAAAAAAACATCCTACACTCAACAAAATGTGTCTGGGAAAGCTTTTCCGCTTTGACGGAACCCTAACAGATATTCGACGCGATCTTCATTGCAGGAAACTTGACGCAGTATCTTCTCGCATTACCCGCGTGGCATGCCTTTGATCTCCTCTGAATAAGAGTAGCTGTAAACTGGATCGGAGTGCGAATGACGGAATAGGTGCGTGTACTGTGACGAAACAGCTGTCAATGTAACAGAAATCAATTGTGTTGTGTTCGGATACAAGTACACAATGGGTCATCGAACAACAATCATGAAAGCCCGTCCGGGAAGAGATAATCTAATTCTTTTATCTTTGCCGAGCGCTTTTGAATCGAGCTGACAATGCTATGTGGAAACAGTGGATAAATGTATGCAATTACCTTTATCTCCACTGTATTGTTAGAGCAAAATATGTTCCGTTTCAGTTTAACTTTTTTCAGAGGTATGAGTGCTTTTGTAAAGTGCAGAAGACTGTGTGGTATTGCATTTGACATGTGAATTCCAAGCGGAAGACTCAATGTCATATTGTGGAATTGGTAAAAGGTGTCTATAAATACGAGATATTTTGACTGTATTCTGTATATAAAGACACGTCGTAACAGTAAACTCTTCATTAATAAACTAAATATTAGATTTTGAGTAGACTTTTTCACTTCTTAATGTATTTATGTATGTGACATCACTGATTTTAATAGCCGAACTGGGAGGCAGGAATCAATGAATACACACCTTAGCAGTATTGGTTCGAAGGGAAACAGGTTGGAATCTCGTCTCGAGCATGAATGTTTGCTTGTAAATAGATGCAGGGTGAGGGCTCTCCCACACACTGTATCACATTTCAGCCCTCTTCATCCATTTCTAGCTGGTGATTGGTAGACTTTTCGCGTCATTTGCACAAGTACTCCGTACATGTAGGTTCGAATTCGGCAAACGGTATGGACGTCTTGTGAAATGGTGTACATTCCTACCGGAATAGGTATCACATTTGAAAATGAATCTTTCCTTAATTTCCCATAAATGTTGCTTCACTATCTATCCACGTTTTTTAGATCTCAGTGGATAGTAGTGTTATTGAAATAATCGTTCTCCATGTTCTCGCAATTACAACACCGATATCCACATATAATTAAAATTTATACTCATATACTCCCAAAAATGTTGAACCTCTTAATGTACCGCTGAATGATCCCAAATACATACCTAAAATACGTATTTAAATAGAGAGTTGTCCCGCGCAATGTATCTGTCAGGTCCAGACAACGGCAATTGTGTAGTTGAATAGCGGTGTTGCGTTCGAGGTCTGAAATTCCAGGGATTCCTTAATCGCTTCTTTCGGAGAACGCCCGGCAGTCTCTGCTTCTCTTTTCGCCGAAAGGTTCCTTCCTCGTGGGCGTGCAGGAACTTGATTACTGCTTTGCGCTGTATCCTCCAGATATGTTGCATGCACTCGCGTGTATTATAAACTAATGCGTGCGAGACTATCACACGTTGGTGTAAAGAGAAATACAATGTGACTTATTCTGATGTCCTGTGTGTGATTGAAATTATTATTTTGTTCATTAGTTATAGTGATGATTACCGTGACACAAGAATATATAATAAATTCTGGAAATGTGAAACTCTGGTGACTCCTCCATAACAAATTTCGTTATTTCTGTATTATGAATGCATTGAAATGGCACGATATATGACACAAAGAGAGTAGATATGACACCATATCAATTATTATTACAAATTGAACGAAAGTGGCGTTGATTATCTAGATGAAATTATTGAATCTTTCAGCATAAAAGACTCACAGAAAGATGTACGTACAAGAGGATTGTGCATGGTCGTATTTTTCTCTATCAATATTTCTGATTAAACGCTCAAATACTAGGGGAATAAAAATAAAGTTTTAAATGGAAATTAATTTTTAAATTTGTTACTATTGATTCTCGCTGAAAGAGAACTTTGGAAGTGAGTTGAAAAAAACATCTATATTGCAGTATTGCTGTTTTGCTCTGTGTCTATCACAAGATTGCATGTTCAGAAAATATACTAATTTATTTATTTATAAGTGACTGTCGCAATTTCTTCTGAAAGGTAGAGGAGGATCTGTGAATGAGAAAAACAAAGAATGTGAGCCATGCAAAGAGAAAAGACGAAGACTCGAAAATACTTGTGAAAATATAGTACAATTTATGTATTTTTTTGAACATTCCAATACTACTTATGGAAGCTGCATTTAATATCATTAATTGTATTAAAAAAACTAAAATGATTTCTGTGTAAATCCTAGATCTCACCTTTCTCACAATAAATATTATGATATATAAGTCCGTTTGTGATGTCGAGAATTAACTGTCTGTTGCTGAGAAAACATGAACAAATTAAACAAAATATATACTTTAGAAATTAGAGTACAGGATCATTTGTATTCGTCAAAATGTTCTGCTCTATCTGAGGGATGCATCGTGGACACTGACTTATGCATACAGATTGCAGGCACTAACGGGTCAATAACGCTCATTAACACCCTTAATTTGATACTTCTACTTCATTATTAGAATAAGCCGATTTCCAGGTGTCCAGTAAAGGAGTTAACAAGAATATTCGGCGTATGCCTTCTTCAATAGAAACATTTAGATTGCATTCCGCAACTGTAGAAACATTTCGTCGACGGCTGTAGAATGGGGTGCGCGGGAGGGGGGAAGTGTGGCCGTGAGGGGGACGGGGGAGCCGCATTGCCGGCAGCACTCGCCGCCAACCAGTTGGTCCGACCGCGCGAGCTAACTTTTGAGAAGTTCGTGCAGATGGCTGTTGTGTTCTGCCTGCTAGAATGTTATCGCATTCAGGCTCAGAGTGGAATAACACAAATGTTTGCATAAATATGATACATGGCTCAATGTATCCATGCCCCGCTGCTCACTCTGTGCAACCGGTGGGAGGCCTTCGAGGGAGAGACAAACGCTTCCTCAAGAAGCTTAAAAAGTCATCAGAGAGAGAGAGAGAGAGGGAAGCAGAAAGAGAGACAATGCGAAACCCCTCTAATGCCCTGCGTTTGGGTCCAGTATATATTCTCTAGTAGCGTACAAAAGTTGTATTCACATCAGGATTGTACAAACCGGCAAAAGAAATGTGAGAAATGCGGTCTAAGGTTTTGATATTCAAATATTCACACGGAAAGAAGTTCGTAAGCTGTAACACTGCGTTTACTGAACAACTGCAAAGTTTGGGCAGTTATCTACCGGGCGATCGAGCTATGAAGCCCCCGGACGAGACCCCATGACCCGTTAGAAAGTTTTGGAACTTCTTTGCCCCATAAAAAGCCCAGTTTTCTTTTAGTAACCATAATCAAAGATACCTCTTCCTCATCTGTAGTTAAAAAGGACATAAAAAGGGATATGTTCAATTGGAAATGCAGTACGCCACAGGCAGTGATACAGTTTCAGACAAAGAGCGGATTTGCATGACTTTTGTCTAACATCAAAGTGCAAGAAGAGACATGACATGCAGTAATTATTCGTGGTCTATGAATTGCGAAATCTCCCGTTCTGTAAAGTTTTATGCGGTATGTGTTGACGGACAAAACCATTTCATTGACAATTACAGACATACAGTAACCTATTTAGAGAAATGTCTAGCATAAACAATACTATTTTAATACATTAATGTCGCAATGTTTTGTCGGAACAAAAAATACTTATCAGTAGGCGAAGATCACGTTCAATATTCTAATAGTTGTATTCAAGTGAGTGTGGTGCACCAGGAGGTGGAGGGGCTTCGCGCTGATGGATCCCACAGAATCCAGAGCCCACCGCCCGGTATCCCGAAAAACTGTGTATCTCGTAAGTCTCTCCTGTAAAACATGCACATATTGTGCTTCTCCCCATAGTAAGTGGCGCAGTTATTAAATGTTTGTTTAATTAAATGTTTATAAATTAAATGTTTATAAATTAAAACATACAAATACCAAAGTTTCGGTCTGTTCTAAGCTGAATACTCAACTCAGCATTTTTGTTTTATTTCTGTAATGTCTACGAAACAGGTGATGGTGGATTACATAGTAGTGCTGCAACTTTCAACTTCAACATAAGTTTATTCACAAAATGACTTCCAGCTTTTATGTAAGGTTCATTACAAATTTCATCCCTGCTCGCGGCGTCGTCGGTCGCTCTTAAGACATGAGCCGCCTAAGAGAGCAGGAGCCGCAGCCTCCCTAACTGGGCTCCGCTGTAAACGCTGTGCCGTCTCTCGTAATAGAAGCGACTGTGTTCCGAGTTCCGGGCCGGGCACCACGAGCAGAGGTCCTGATGCGCTGCCGCTGCTACCACTTCTCAGCCAAGCCGGTGCTCCGCTGCTACGACTGTGTGATGGCTATCGTACGTCACGCCGTAACCGCATTTACATGCTGCGACTCTGTAACTCGACGATAAATAGATTGGTCAAATCCAGCCGCTGTCTGGAGGAGAATTCTAGCGCTCGGCTGCGCTGACCGGTAGTTTTCCGTGGTTTCTCCAATCCACATCAGGCGAATACAAGAGCAGTACCCTTAAAAAGCGGCTTGGGACCGCGCGCTGTCTTGCCTTCGTCTTCTTTGTCCTACACTATTCTTACGCGCACACACACACACACTTACTTACATACACTAATATACACTTCATCAGCACACATGACGGTAGATCAGTCGGCAACTTACAGATTTTGTCGGCTTGCCGACACAATGACTTACATTGCACTTTTCAACAATTTTTTTCATTTTACTACTCGGTATCTCCAAATCAATATGTTAACATGATATTCTGTTGTGAAGACCATGGCTAAGTGTTCAGTATTTCTACATTAGCGATTTTCTCAAAGATGAAAAGGGACATTAACAAAGTCATTTTTATAAGCATATAAATGATTTTTTGTATATATTACGTAGCTAATTGTATGAATATCTTGTTTGACCGAAATGTTTGAAAAAATTGAGAAGCCCGAATACTGAGACCTAAACTTTTCCGGGATAAAGTGCAATACCTTAAAGTTTAAACTACTGATAGGATTTTAAAATGAAAATAGAAAGAATTTGATAAATACATTAAATACAATGTATTGTACAAACAAAATAAGTAATAAGGTGTTTAGAAGTTTTCAGTTATTTCCAACAACTTTCATTTCTTTGAGCTTATTGCAGATGAAAAGCCATTTTACGTCTTTGATGAGAAGAAAGGAGAAAAGGACCATGAGCAAATTATAGACCTGAAGATTTATAGAATTAATTCAAACTATTTAGTCGTGCAGGGATGAACAATCTTCAATCCTCCATGTCTATTGAGCATTAAAAAACACTTTTAGCTGATGACTTTCAGTTCATACGGAAAATTCAAAGTACTTAACTAACGACAAAACAATTTTCCACTAAAATCTGAAAAATATATTTGCCAGTTCGTTTATTTACATATATTGTGACTATCCACAATCTACTTTCTACAATACTCACGGCATCATAGAAACGCATCACCACAGTTGGGCAGATCAAGAATGAACTTCAAATGTGTCAGCCTTTACAGTCATCTTTCTTCAAGAGAAAGCTCGAAGATGGTGGTTTTCATGTATTTTTTCACTTTCACTATCTTTTGAATTAATATCTATAATCTGTTGCTAACTTTCCCTTGCTTTGCCAATTTTAGCTTCAAACTAAAGTTGCAGCTGGTCTTGCATATTATTTTGCGTATCCATGATTTGAAAATGTTATTACTATATGCACTTTTAAATAAACACTTAAAGTATGACTAAGTATATTGAACGTTTATTCACTTATTATTTAATATGTTCCAAAAATTTCTTTTGCACGTAATAAGAATAATAAATATTTTGAAAATAATTTTTATCATGATGTGTGTAGTGTTTTCTACCCTAACTTGACGGAATACATATGACAGTTTTCAGACCCGACGCCGGATATCACGCAAGGTGTCAGTGTCAATGATACTATTTTGCACCAAGCTGCTATGACTATTCAAAAGCTATTGAAGTACTACTCTTCGCTATTATAGACAGAGAATGGTCGATCGGGTGTAATGACGCGACGCCACCAGACCGGTCAAAGCAAACCCTGCCGCTGAGCAGCTACGCTGAGTAGTCCGTGAAGAAGTGGAGCGAAGCGACGCGCGAATCGTCGAGCGATGAAGGGCATTGCGTCATTGAAGAACAGGGCACCGCAGCGCGTTCTGACGCGTTGTTGAACAGGTTCGCGGAACCAGACTCACATGAAGGCTGCTATTTGTTTCTAGGCGAGCTCACCGGTGCTTTGCTCATACCACCAGAGAAAAGTTGGTGGAGACGCGTAGCTAATTAATGAAATAACGGATGAAAATGTTAGGTGTGGAAGTATATCGGAGCAGCCTGAAGATATAAAAAAGGTGGAAAATGAAAGAGTGTTTTTAATGGAATGCTTTTCATCTAGAGTAATAAACGTTAAATAAATACAAATAAAAGTAAAATTAGCACCTTGAAATAAATATCCCTACACGATGATCAAAAGACGGTGTAAATATTGAAACAGTTGAGTCTTGCTGGATGTAAAGAAATTCTGTGGTTGTACGAAGTGCAGATTATATGGTTGAATGACTCAAATATACGACTTAAAAATTGGAAACAGAAAATTTTTGAAAAATTAGGTAGTATACATAAACTTTATACATATGTATATATACAATGTCTACAAATGTGTTTTAAATAGACGATTTTAAACAACAGTTTCCGAATTTTGTAAACGTAACCTTGGAATGAACAGTGTCCAAAATGTCTGTAGAAATGAGGCATTATTTCAAGAGATCGAAAAACCGAAAATTCAGATGAGTACACGATAGAACTCTATGATCAATTCCCGATAATGCCCGTTAATATCAAAGGATTGGTGCTATCCATTTGCAACCACTCATTGCTACTGATGCTGAAATAAGATAAATATATTGTTTTAAATATCCATTATAAGGAACATAATCTAGGCCATTTATTTAGAATAATAAATTAATTGTAAAAGTGAAGAGTTTGTTGTTTTATGATCAGTTGTGTTCTTGCCAAGAGCGGTTATGAGGTGAGATTGAACTACTTAAAATGATCAATCCCGTCTTGAAACCCAATTTTTGACAAGAACACAACTGACTATATCGATAGCTTTTTAAGGGTCAAATTATAATGTAAAGTTTTGGAAGAATAATTATTTTTTCATTATCGGATATATGAGTCGTGCGTGTAATGTAATATTTCAAAATAAAGAGAATTATTATTCAAACCTAATAAACAACTTGTATTTATTTGTATGTGTTCAGCAAATGTAGTTCGAAAGAGGGAAGTCATTTATTACGTCGAAAATTGCTGCGTTGTAAAATTATAAAAAAATTACAAATAAGGAAATCCTTGAATTCATTTGTGGGCCTTACTGAGCGAGATGGAAAACAATATGGACACACAGGGCACTTGAAAAAGTCGCGTGTGAGACTCTGCACTGAACTCGCAGCATTATGTGAGCCTGGAAATGGAAGACACTCCCAAGTGGTAAGACTGGAGAACCTTAAATTTTTAAGGAAGGATGTTTTTGTTTGAACTTATTTGCATGCCATCTGGCAGTGGAGGATACTTTCAGAGGCGCAAAGAAAGAAGAGAGCCAGGGAGATCAGCACGTGTTATTTTGTGTACATGAACTTAAAACGCTTTTTACTTCGTAGTTTTAACGTGTAAACCAGGTGACAGCACATAATAACTATTCTTCTACTTTTGTCTTCCATTTTCTATTGACTTTTAAAAAATAGTATATAAAATTACTGTTCACAGCAATGAAAACTCAATGTAGCTCAATAGTAAAATGTGAAAAAAGATTATGAGAATGATAAATCATTATTTAACTGATATATTTCTTGATGTTTGAGAAACCTTATCAAACAAATACTAATATGTTTTCTTTTGATACATTATCGTTAATCAACAATTTATTGACTTATGATCTTTCAATTATAATAGACGTTTTCTTTGTATTGTGTTACTTTGGTTTTACATTGTACGCGTAAATTTTGTCACCATCTTAGCAAGTATTTCTCAATCACAATCTATATTTTATTTTAGTAAGTGTTGAGTGTTTGTTCTGCAGATATTTATAATATTTCACAAACACCTGTACCTCTCTTTGCAACTTGATATCCAGCAATTTAATTTCCAGAGAATTCAAATGTATCATTTCGTAACGCGAATGTGAAACAAAGCTTTCATGATGTCCAGTTTTAAAAAAATCTGAGGAAAGACATCACCAATTTGGTGTTTAAGTAAATTTAAAAATGGAAGAAATAGAAAGATAGGCTTCCTTCCATTGATAGAGTAACATAATGATTATTTTTGTGACTCTGAATAGTTTCGACCTTAAAATTATGATTATTCAAAATAAAGATAATTATTATTCAAACTCAATAAAAAATTGTATTTATTTAGTAAAATCTTTTATCATTTAGATTATATGGACAAAGGAAGTTTATTATGTAAACTTTAGATATTTTTCTTATTTTAAACATTTTCACTTTCAGTCGTAGGATATGTTTTCTAATAGTCCAATAGTTATCAAATTCTTAGGATACAACATTTCTCTGACAGCAACCCTTCGATTGGTAGTAAACTAACCTACTCCATTATATAAGACATCCCTTCTCTGGAAGAATTGGGGTGAGTTTTCTGGAATGCAGTTTCTGAGATGGAAAACTCAAAACCAATTCACGAAATTGGCATCGATTTTACTAAAAGCCTGCTCGCCCAATTTCATTTTCAAATCTGTCTCTCTACCGAAAGTATAGTTCCGTGTGTGAGAGGCGAATCCAACCCGTCGTGGCGGAGCGCACCGAGACGACAGACAGGGAGTGACGGAGGTGGTAGGGGCGGGTAGCAGAGGAAGGCGGCGGGTAGCGGGAGGCAATATGCCGGGGGCGGGGCGGGGGCGCGGGGCGGCGGGGGGCGGGGCGGCGGGGGCGGCGGGCGGCGGGGCGGCGGGCGGCGGGGCCGGCGGGGCGGCGGGGTGGCGGGGCGGCGGGCGGCGGGGGGGCGGGGCGGCGGGGGCGGCGGGGAGGCGGGGGCGGCGGGCGGCGGGCGCGGGCGGCGGGGGCGGCGGGGCGGCGGGGGCGCGGGCGTCGGGGGCGGCGGGGAGGCGGGGGCGGCGGGAGGAGGGGGCGCGGGGCGGCGGGGCGGCGGGGCGGCGGGGGGCGGCGGGGCGGCGGGGCGGCGGGGGGGGCGGCGGGGCGGCGGGGGCGGCGGGGGCGGCGGGGCGGCGGGCGGCGGGCGCGGGGCGGGGGCGGCGGGGCGGCGGGGCGGGGCGGGGGCGGCGGGGGGGCGGGCGGGGGCGGCGCGGGGCGGCGGGGGCGGCGGGGCGGCGGGGCGTGCGGGGGGCGGGCGGACGGGGAGGGCGGCGGCGGCGGGGCGGCGGGCGGCGTAGGGGCAGGGGAGGCGGCGGGCGGCGGGCGAGGCGGGGCGGGGCCGCCGGGGTAAGGTCGGCGGGGCGGCGCGGGGTGAGACGGGGGCGGGCGGCAGGTCATAGGCGGTTTCCGGGCCCGGCTGACCGCAGGGGAGGCCAGTATCGGAAGCCGTCTGTGCGGAGCCGATCGCCGCGGTCGGGCGCCTTGACGCAGACAGCGCGCGAGCAACGCAGAGGGGCGGATGCGGTGGGGACGAGGAGGCGGGAGAATATGGGGATGAACGGGCGGCGTAGAGAAAATATGAGTAGTTTTCGCGTAATGTTGTGTGAAATATTAGCAAAAAAATATCATTTTTGGTGAATTCTATATTGGAAATTATCAAAATGACATCGTAAAAGTACAATCTTGATGATAGAGATTTTTTACATAAATAAATATTATATACCAAAGTTGATCTTTAAATATAATCAGGAATATCCTTTTGAAAATATGAGTAATTTTCAGGATTTTTTCCAAATCCTCAAATTTGCAAATTCGAATTTCTCACTCTTATTTTGCTGAAGAGAGAGTTTCTCGATATATCACGTCATAATACAACAATGGCAATGCCAGGACACGGCAGTTTGTAATTCTGATAATTTCTTCCTATTGTTGGACGATACTGTGTCGCTGTATGCAAGACAATTTTGGATTGTTGTATTTGTGGCGATGTGTTTATTTCGCACCTCATGCGCTACGATTGCTAATGTGTTTTACAAATTAGTTTTACAAGTAATATGTTTTCAAATACCATCTCTTTATTTAAATGATACAAATTACAACCTTTTAATTTGTTTATCATTATTACATTGAATGCTTGCAATCGATTATTTTTTTATATTCATCTTATGGAAAGCACACACGGACCAGAATACAAACAAATGCGGTCCAATACATCACAATGTGATATCACAACAATAAAAGTCTTCAGAAGGATACAATAAAAGTTAAGCCCCTAAAGAGGCACTTATAACTTCTGAATCTATTCCACAGCCTTTATTGATAGTTCTCTGTTCATGTCACTTTCAAGAGAATAGTAATTGGAGATTATTTTCAACAAAAACATTTGCAGAAGAGGTATTCATTATATTCTTCGTGCATATGTAAATGAGTTTTATTCATTAGTTAACTGATTGCGGACGTCACAACGCGTCAAAAAGCGAAGTGTTGTTTTTATGTAGTTCATGTACGAGTTGTAGTTTGCTGGTCAAACATTCCAATGAATCTCGGCTTTCATATTCGTAGCTTTCACAGAATAAAGGATCTCTGTGCATCTGCGGTACGCCGATCTTTCAGTTCGCATATTAAAACTGTTTCGGGTCATTTCCTCATTTTATTGCCCATTCTTTCTTTGTTTTCCAGCATTTCCTTTTGCAACTATTCCTTCCTTTTCCTCTTAAGCTACATCTATATTTGCTCGCATGTGTTGAGTTCGACTTAATGCGTGGCACACGTCTTAATGCGTCGAGGAGGCTAGGCCTTATTTAAAATAACGACTTTTGTTCACACCAGTGTTATGAAATATTGAAAGTACTAAATTAATGCGTATAGAACAATTTCTATGTTTAAGGGAGCATAAGAGACCCTCTATTTTTGTGACCAATTTTTTTCTATTACAAGGATTTTTCAGTCGTTGACGCATATTTGCCATTGTCGTTTTACTTTCTCGCTGCGGAGTAGAAAGAAAGTTATGAAATGCTCCTCGAGAAAACGGTGAATTTTCGGCAGAAAAAACTTCCTACAGAGCCCTGGCAACGTGAAAGAGGATGAATTCAGTTGCTAAATTTAGGGGGAAAATCCTCTTCCTCGTGGTGGAGTCAGATTCCATGATTTTTGAGTCCTTGATATCGAAAATTTGAATGACGGCAAGACGTCTGTCAGTCCAACGTGTATGTCCGTCTGTGAACAATGCTAGATGCTAAACCGTTGAGCCTATTTTCTCCAAAATTGATATTTTCAGATCGATATGGCTGATGTTGCGACCCCTTGAATTTAAAACCGATATTTTAATTTTAGGAAGTATTGTACGTGAAGCACCTGGGATATTTCAAAATTTAAAAAAAATGGCTTAATCTTTTGTGATTAAATTTTGTTGTTGTACAGTGTGAAGGACGTTTAAGAGAATGGTGCGGTTTCGTTCGTTGAAAACCCAAATTTTTCGAAAGTTACAAAAGTTGAAAATTTCTTTGGAGTCTTCTCTGTTGCTTAAAGGCAGATTTTGAAATAATTCATGTATATTTTTTCGAAAATTTTAGAACTTTTCGCATAATTTTTATTTTATTTATTTACGTAGTCAGGTAACAGTAGAAACTGTATATGACGTATGAGGGAGAAAATCACGTTTTCCTGAGTTCAAGAATCTTTTCTCGACCCATTTGAACTATAAATAGTTAAAAGATGAATAAAAGTTTGAAAAAAATCTTAGTAAATTTGGGAAAACGTGAAATTAGCAACATTTGTATCAACTGGACGTTTTCGTTCCTGAGTTATAGAAAACGTATTTTCATCGGCAAACGAACTCCAGATTTAATTCCTCTGTATTGTCAACAAAATAGCAATTCATCTCTAGCTCTACTTCCACCACTACCACCATTACAAGCAAAAGGAGAGTTCAACAAAACGTGCGCATAATGAAGTTACATTTATGAAAGTACGGACGAGAAAATACGAAATAAATGAGAAATTACAAAATGAATGCGTGAAGGTACAGGCGAAAAAGTAAGTGCTGTTTCATACCCACTAGTTTATATTTTATGAATGTCAAAATTAATACACTTCATTTACGTTAATGAGATAAGTAATTTCCGCAATTTGAGACCTCACTGTGTTCTCGTCTTAGAATTAATATATGTTTGACTAATGTTTACGAATGATGTCTTCTATTTGCAAAAACCACTGAAGATACTTACAACTATCATTTGTCTGGTGTTAAGATGTTAACTTTTTTTGGCTACGAGGATTGCCTGTAATTGTTGTGTACGTCGTTAAACATTTGATTCAGCGGTTGCAATTTAAATTCGTTGTTTCATACATCAATCTTGTGATTTACGTAGGTATTTCCTACGCTTGATTATTGTAAATATTTATTCGGATCGCATACGTGACGACGAAAAACCCGCGAGACTCTGAACGTTTGTTTTGCGGCATGCAGTTGCGTTGCTTTTATTTTCTGGAGCATTAAACAAGTTTACACTATGTGTTGAGTAGAGAGCTGTGTGAATGAAAATCCAATGCATGGGCGCGGATAATAAGTATTGTACCAACATGTTGCATAAATTACCGCTGTCCTCATTAGTTCCTTCTCATCTTTGATTTCATACCAGATGATAGCGGCGCGCACATACTCCGAATTTATGACAGGAGCTTCCATGTAGTCACTTGAAACACGTCGCCGCCCGAAATTGCGGCGTTTGTCCGCAGCCGGCGGCGACAGTTCTGGCAGCTTGATAGCATTCGCCGCGCGGCCGCAGCTCCGTCGAATGGCCGCGTGGACGGAAGGATATGGCCCTATGTCACAACACAATTGTAGGGCCGCCATAGTCGACCGGAAGGCCGGCGAGTCGGCGCGCGCCCGCGCGGGGGCGAGAGGGCGGAGAGCCGGTACTGAGGGCGGGGAGGGGGGCGCTGGGCCCCACGGCGCGTGATCGAGGATCGCGCCTGTCGCGCGTTGACAGCTGCTTTCGTCCTGCTTTTCGCTCGCGCGCGCTCGTCGCCGCCCGCGCCGACGGCCCCGCCCTCGCCCGCGCCGAAGGGTTAATCGCAGCCGACACCAAACACGGCGCGCCCGCGAGGAATGGCGGCGACCGAGGTTTATTTGTGCACAGAGCCTATTTACGAATTTCCAAGTATTTAGTACACTTAATTTTACGTCTCTTTAGCACAAGAAGTTATCAACCTTCATGTTAATTTATTTTATATTTTGTGTCTATAAAGTTTTCCTACATCTACGAACAATTTATGGGAAAATATTGCTACATTTCAATTTATAATTATTTACTTTTTGACATCGGAATCCGAGATAAAGATTTTTTCAGGTTACGTACTGAGAAAGATAAGTTTTTCTACGTTAGTCAATCATCTTTACAGAATTAAATACTATGTTACAAGTAGATATTCAAATGTATATCTAGGTTCAGTATTAATTCTAAGCGAAGAAACTCGCCGTGGTACCGGGGATATGTTTTTAGATCTGACGTTTGCATAACACATTTCGATGTTCTTGCATGTTCGGTAGCTACATCTCAGTCTAAGTTGAATTCTTAGTGTAACTCACTAATTACTCATTCTTATTTTAAACTGTTAATTGAAATACAAATTATTATGTTCGCGTATTTCATTTATCGTGGCAAAATGCATCATAGACAGTAAACTGGCCAAACATTAAAGTCCATACTTTTGATTTTGTTTTCAGTGGTACATCAGCGTTATGATCCTGATGTTCAGAGTCCTGGCGGGTTCTTGGGCAACAATGTCATCATTAGGTGCAGTGTGCCCAGTTTCGTGAAAGACCATGTGACTGTCAGCTCCTGGCTGCAAGAGCCTTCATTCAACATCTACCCTTCCACCATCAGCGGTGAGTAAAATACACAACGCGTGTAGATCATGATATTCTAAGGTATACACCAAGACGTATTCCTCATTGTACTTGATTATTTCAGCAGTTGCACATCACCAAATCATCATTTCCTAAACTCTTTTACCAACAGAGTTCATGGATAATACTCCATTGACAAATACATGTGCATAAATCTTTTCTATAATCAAAGTACATTTTCAACTAAGCGGTTTTATTGATAAGGCTGAAAATCTTTCAGACTTCTCTCTCATCGTTAGAAAATATGCATACATACTTCAAAGCAGTAAAACATTAATCCGTGCTACCCCGTAGTTAAGGTTTTTAAAAAATGTTTTCAAATAGATTCTAAAACAATGTAAGTGTGTGTATATATAGAAAGAGTTAATTTTTTATTACATTTGAGATTTTTCAAATCATTAAATTATTTATGGAAATATCCGAAATGTATTTAAATATCTCCAGTAAGCGGAGACACGGGCATAATACTATTGAATACCTCTTAAAAAGTGTATCCTTTATTTCATTACATTTTAAAGAAAATGAGAGGGGTGATTGATAATAGTCCAACTCTGCAAAAATATCGACAGACCTGATATATGTAATTGCATTCATGTTTTGTAGAAACATTCACTTTATTACTACTTATTTTCGCCCATAAAGTTTTTTTTAAAATTGGATAATTATTTTGTAATAATTAATTTTAGAAGTGAGAGAAACAACATTCATCAAAGCCTCTCACTTTGAAAAACGTTCGGTGCCATTAGCAGATTATACTTTTCATTGAGAGTAACTGCATAATTTTACAATTTTTCCGTATGTGAACTGAGTTACAAGAATGCAACAAGTGAACATTTTAAATTTTCATTTTTTTTCTGATGGCAATAATTGTCGCAATTATTGGTACAGATTCTGTAAATCAATATGTTTTTGATAGTTTTCAACAATTCAGAATATAAATAAAAAATATATTTCGTCACACCTTCTGAGTTTGAACGAAGAACTGAAAATGATCACTGATAACGATAATAAGTTGGCACATTTCAAGCATTGAGGGTGCACAGATTGAATTTCACATTTATTTTCTCTCAACATAAAACTAGAAAACTTAGAATTGGTGAACACACGAACTCGGGAAAAATTGTGAACTAAGTTATCTGCATGAAAAATAATGTGACAAAATATTAGTATGGGTTTCGGGACTGGTAATTAAAAGGATCTGGTAGACACACATTTCTATATCGGTCACGTACGAGTTGATTACATAAGCTCTAGCTTTGTGTCACTTATTCTTCACGACCTAACAAACTTCACACAGCAGTCTTAGTATGATCAGTTGAACGGTGGTAGAACCGTGATCCCAAATGTTTTAGAGCGTGGAGACATATCTTCGTGGTTCATTGATATTCATCTGTAATATTGGGAAAGAAAAATGTTTCTCTCTCACTCTCTCTCTCTCTCTCTTTCTCTCTCTCTTCTCTCTCTCCTCTCTCTCTCCACTCTCTCTCTCCTCTCTCTCTCCTCTCTCTCTCCTCTCTCTCTCCTCTCTCCTCTCCTCTCTCTCTCC
>BOPP01000004.1:21707977-21719132 GCA_017312745.1 Gryllus bimaculatus | reverse complement strand
CCCCGCCCCGCTCGGACCGCGCGCGGATCGCTTGAATTACGGCCTCGCGGCTACGTGAAGCTCTTTGTTTCGCGGAGTGCGTGTTGCGGGGTTCTTCGAATCGACGCACACGTTTGCGTCTGGGATGCAAGTCTTGCTAGAGGTGGGGAATGTATTTGATTTGTCCTGAAATGTCATTTTTTGTTTTTGAAGTTGCAGGATAAACTATTAATATACAGATTCTATATAGTGTACTAGACGGGCACATTGGACATGGGTTTTGATAATTATCATTATCCTTTCTGCACCAATTTATTACTTAACAATTTGTACTATACATTTAGTATAAGCAATTGACATTGCCATACTACCATTGCTTGTATACTAAGACGTATCATGTGATGAAACAACGTTGATATAAAATTGAACCTGGAAGTAAATTGCCAAATTAACGAATGCTTATTTGATGCTGAAAGAATAATGGAATGAGCAGGCTACTGGCATTATTGGATTAGGTGTATCAAAACGAATTAAGAATATGCATTCGATTTATCACGGACAAATCAAATACGACTTAATGATATGTATGCATTAATAATAAAATATGCTGAAAAGTAACTTAACACTTTGTAATAAGAACCCATAATATGTTTTGACATAACCAAACTAAAAACTGCGTCGCTATGTAAATAGTAGCGTCAGACGTTTAGGCATGTGTATTATGTTTAATTTTTGTATCCTTTTTACATAGCTCCATTTTGGACATTTTAAGAGTTGATAGCATTCAAAGTCACTCGCCATCTGATATCATGAGTTGTATTTCTGACTTCCTTTGAGAAATCTGTAAATGAAATAGCATACTATTCGTCATTTAAATTCTACTTTGCCGTAATTCTTATTGCAGTAGCTACGCTACTAATGGTAGGCCAATGCTGAGCCAAACTAGAAATTGTTGTGGGAACGGGGAGAAAAATTGAAATTCTTTCTCCTCGTTCCGAGAGCAGTGTTAGTTTGCTTCGTGTGCTCCTGGTAACTTTCGCTCGAATATATTTCGACTGTACATTCTTCTACAATACTGTTTCACCTCTACGGGTATCATCCGCCGTGCCTGTGAACAAGTACTATTTCGTTGCTAAAACTATATTCTTCTCCAGTGAAAGTATTGCTAGGACATAATGCCACTTTCCATAGTACGCCAGGGTAGATTATGCGAAGATTGTATCTGATCTTTCCTACAAAGGTGTGCAACGCACTTTGTCAGCTTCGCTCACCGTGCTTTGTGCACACGATATCACAGCTGTTAATCTCTGTACTAGGTCAGGCTAGCGCCAGACTTCCCTAGATATCACATGTTGAATATTACACATAGGCCACTATTCTTAACCTCAAGAGTTGATCAACATTATTTTGACTAACTATTAAAAAAAGGTTACTAGGTATGTAAAGAATTATATTTATATGGCACTACTATATGGCACAACTTAGCAGAGTCTTAGCGGGTTTAGATTGGGTATATTTGGAATGTTGTGGAAGAAGTGGGTGGATAAAAAAATAATGTGGTTTGTTATTGATTCTAACTGGACTTCTTTTTGAAGTTGAGAATTGGAAATGAATGATGGTGAATTTGTGATGGTGCGGAGGAACTATTATTGGACAATTTGGAGGTTTTTGGTATTCGATTTGGCTGCGCTGATCCATGCTGGACATGCATATAAAAGTAGTGGTGGAATGATAGTTTTGTAAATCAATAAGGTGGTATTATACGGTAATTTAGAAGATCTATTTATTATTGGTTTTAGGTGATGTAATTTAACTTTTTCTTGCATAACTTTATTGCCGATGTGATTTTTTTAACTGAGTCGGGTATCTATGAAAAGGCCAACGTATTTTATGGATTTGTTTTGAAAGTGCCATTGTACGGGTTCTTAGTTCAATTATATGGGGTTGGGGATGTAAGGTCTTAAGGAAAATATTTTGGCTGCAGTTTTTGACGGGTTGATTTTAATTTTGTTTTTGGCTGCCCAGCTGTCGATACGTACGTACGTACAGCTGCAGATTGATTTTTATTGGATTTGTGGAGGGACTTGAAGAATATATAGCGGTGTTATGTGGAAATTGGGCGTTTTTAATATTGCTATGTTTTGGTAGGTCGGCTACGTAAAGTTATAAAGAGCGGGAGATAACGGGAAAACTTGGGTATGGCCTGCCTTCATTGCTTTTGGATTAGAATGATGGTTACCGACTGTAACGGCAAAGTTTCTATTGTCGAGGAAATTTTGTTCAAGTATGCTGCAGTCTTTATAAGGGCTAGAATTGTAGCACTTATAAATGCTATTTTAGTGCCCTTTGCCACGGATGATGGTTGTTTGCGTGTGGCAGAGCAATGCATTATATTTGTGAGGCATCGCGCCGTGACGGGAATCGTCTCCGGCACGTCCTCGCGCTGGCGAGGGGAGGGCAGGAGCAGGCGGCGGGTGGGCGACGCCTCGTGGAGGTTTGTGGTGCATAAAGCGCATTTATATCCAATTTCGGCGCGCGGCCGTTCCGCGCCGTCGCGCGAGCGTCTTCGCCCGGGCCCCCGAGCCCGCCCCCGCCTTCCCGCCGAACTCCACCCGCGCGCGCTCCAACGTACTCTCGGGAGCATGTTTCCGGAGACTATCGGCATTGTGCGATCCGATTACGCATCGGCCGTCGGCCAGTTGAAAAAGTCTATCTTCGGAAAAGTCCCACAGACCGGTGCGCGAGAGGCGCCGGCGGCGACGCCAGAGGACGCGAGAGGACGAGGATCGAGAATAGTATCTGCGCCCTTTCGATCGCAGACGAGAAAGAAGCTCTCCTAGTACCGGCTCCTGCGCTGGAACACCTGCCTTCCGCCCCCGCCCCCACCCCCGCCGCCCGTCCTCGCAATTGGATTACTGTTAATAAAGTGATTGCACGGCCGCCGACAGAGTTTCTTAAGTGGCTTCCAAACTCTTCGATTAGTGGATGCTTCATTGCGTGCATGTAGTAGGGACGTCCGTATGACACCGCGCCTGTAAAGTTGTCGATCACGCAGGAGTGACCAGTCAATCTTATAAATGTCAAATGTCGAGTGTGGCGTTAAAATACTCGGTGAATGACAAACGCGGCGACGGCGTCGTTTATCACGCGTCTCCAAAACGTAGTCGATGCTACTTTTTTGTTTTGCGAGGAACTTCTCAGTTGCTTTAGTGCCAGTGTCATCTGTAAATAAACGTCTTCCCAGTCACTGGATTGCACGCGATCTTCTCGGCGCGTGCAGGCGATCCGCGACCGCTTCGAGTTTCTTCCATGACGGTCCGTAACGGACGCGTTTCAGATTAAGGAGCTGACCGAGTGGGCACCCTGGAGTTGTCTTAACACTGTTTTCACCCTCAGGTTGTCGCAGACACTGAATGCTCCAATATGCTTACGCAACACTGTAGCTAAATGCTATATTAATATAATTCATTTCATTTCTCTGATCACATTCATCCTTTTACCATGGTCTTCAAAGAGAAAATGTTGGCTTTAACCGCGTAAACCATTCAATTATTTGTGGCGTTTGCACTGGCCCAGAATTTCTCCAATTAATCAACTGCTTTTTCACCTAAAGTGCCGTTCACACGAAGATGTAATTCAATGTCATGCTTTGGAAACTTTCACAACTGACGTTTGTGACTCACTGTGTGGTATCATTGTATTATCGCTACTATACTATATATATTAATATTATATATACAATACTAATATTATAATACACTGAATGTGGTCTGGAATTAATGGAAGCTATATAATGATTGTTATACAAAATAACGCCGTTACCTTATTCTGACATTCGTAACAGAGCTGCCGCGGAAGACGTCACGTAGGGCCCCGCCGACGGGCGCGCCGGGAGACGGTGTTCCACCAAGCACAGCGGAAGAGGCAGATCTTCCGAAAAAAGAAGGCTGTGGGGAGGAGCGGGGCTAGAACGAACGGTGGAGAAAGCTCGGATTCGGAGGGTGGGGCTGGGGCTCCAGCCGCCGTTGCGGACGCGGCGGGGCGCGGGGCGTTGGCGGGCGGGGCGGGGGGAGGGGAGAGCGCTGCAGATTGCGGTTCGCACCGGAACATTGCGAGATGCAGTGCGAGGGCTTCCTATTGTTTTGTTATTCGGTCCATAGCCCGCGCTCCTCTGCGGAATAACTATTCGTGCAGGCCCGCCCCGCCCCCCGCCCGTCCACCCCGGCCTCTCCCGCCTCCCGCCCCCGCCCGGCCACCACCCTCGCCTCCGCCTACTCGTTCGCCGCACCCGCTCGCCACGCTTCGCGAACTTGGCCGCTTTCCTCTCCCTCTAAAAATCTGGATTTTATGAAACTGGGCGTGTCTGCAGGCGCCCCGCCGCAACTGTCACACGAACAATCAGTGTGTGCCCAAAACGCACAGCAGGCGGCGCCCACCGTATTGGAACCGAGCGACGCGCGCGGGGGCGGGGGCGGCGGGGATACGTGAGAGGAAGACGGGAGGGGGATAGCAAGGCCGGGGCGAGAAGCGACGCGGGGGGGGGTGGGACGTGCGCGAGCGCGAGGACGCGAGCAACGGCTGTGGCTCCGAATCGCGCCCGCAAGCCCAGCCGGAATCAATAATGCGGCAAAAACTGTGCCACGCGCGCCGCCCTCGGCAGCGTCTGATACGGGGCGCTCGCACAGGAAATTTCCACTTTATGAATGCGGCACGCGAATGTTGCTGATTATGAGTTCTAAAAAATGTTGGGAGTACTCAGCATACGGCGTATAAAATGCAATGCAAAGCGGTCCTCCATTTACCCCCCGTAAATCCATTACGAATGCGCGTTACGTGCTTACCAAATCACATCAGGAAAAACTGGCGGCGATAGTCGTTCGAACGGGCGCGGCCTCTTGGGTCTGCGCCACGACATCCATCTCCCCACAGGTCTCTAGCGGCGGAGGCTGGCTTCATGAAGTACTTACTGGTGCGAGGACGGGAGAAAAGGCGAAAATTAAGACTTTACGAGAGTCGTTTACTCCGGAGGGGAGTCATTAAAGAACCCTATCGCAGTGGGTCAGACTAATTTGAGAAACGCACGCTTAATGCCGCATCCCAGTCATTTGCGTTAATGACCTGCCATCTGAGGGAAAAGATTCGTTACGTCTTATGTGCCTCTAAACAATCTAATTTTCCCGTTTAATGAATTCGAGCTATATCTGAGAAAAGGTCCTCGTTTTAGCTCATTAGGGTGCGGTTACTCATATCCGGATTCACCGAGCGGGTTTTACTGGGCGAGCGCTTTATAGGCAGCGCCGTACGATCGCCGAGGCGGCGCGGCGTGGCTGACACGTTCGCGCGAGCGCCTCGCTGCCGTCTGCGGCCGCGCCGCCACTGCCGGGGGTGGGGGGGGTCGCTCGCCTCCGTGCGCCGAAGACGCGCGACCAATCACGCGATGAACAAGGCGGTCCTCAGGCACTCCCGCACCACCGATACCGATCTCCGTATTTATTCTTCCAAAGTCGTTAAAGTTGTCGTATTGGTCGCCTGAGAACGCGTCGCTTGCGCCGACAAGCGGAGCGGTTCGGTCGACAGAGGCCGGTGCGGCGGGGTGGGTTGGTGAGTGGTGGTGTGGGGGGGAGGGGGGTTCGCCGAAGCGGGACAGTCGCTTCGCGGCGCGCCCGTGGGCACGCGGCCGGGACCATCCTTCAGCGCGCCAGGCGCAGGCGGCGCTCCCGCGCCCGTGCCCGATAGCCGCGATCTCTTGCGTGATCCATCACGGTAACTGGCTTAGCGGCGCTGGCCGCTCCGCAGCGCCCCCTCCGCCCCCCCCCACCTCGTCACCCGGACGCCTTTCTCTTCTTTGCGCTCCCTTTCCACGCCTTCGTCTGTTTCGGGGCGGTCGTTGCGTGTAACCTCTTAGGGCGAGAATACTCTCTTGGCTATTCTTTTCCATTTCTGGTTTGTCCACTTCTGCTCTCTTGTTTGTTCTCCATTTTGATGGCTCTTCATACTTTCATTAACATTCAATTTTTCTCTTGTTGCCCTCTACTCCGCCTTTACCTACTTCTGTCCTATATGTAATGTAATTTATTATTATGTAGTACGTATCATATCCCAGTGAATCAATATTCTTTGGTTTCAGTTACGTTTTCAGTTTTTCTCTCCTTATGCTTACATTTAATAATGCCAGTACCTCCCCTTCACACATGTTTCCCCTAGGGTCTCACGTATTTCATTTTTTCCATTTCTCTTTGTACCTTTTCTTATCTAATCCAGTCGTATACCATCCTGAAACTCTTCCTCCATTTGAGGCTGTTGCCAGCGCACTTTCTTTCCTGTTAGTGCGCTGGGGTCGGTCCTGTCCAAAGCCGCGACCCCTCCCCTTCCGCCCCCATCCCTCTCGCCGTCCACCCGCCGGCGCTCCCTTTCTCTTGTGCTCGCTCCGTTTCGCGCTGCCCCTCGCGTGATCCGCCGGCGGGATGCACGCTCGGCAGCGCTCGGCAGTTGCCGCCTCCTCCGCTGTTAACGTGGCCCAATGTTAGCTTTGTCTTTTATCGCGGACGCTCTTTGCAACGTAATCCGCGTTACGTTTTTCATCTGTCTGTTGCCTACCTAGTTATCCGCGCACTAAACTCTTGGGAGTTAACACTTTTCTATTTCGTTATTGACAATTTGTGTTAAATTCCAATATTCGACTCAGAGTACTTGCTGAGGGATGTTTTAGAATCTCATATTTTAAGTTTATATTCAATAGAAATCCGAGAAACGAGGCATCCATTAATGTCCAAGTAATTTATTAATACTATATGTTAAGGTTTATTGCTTAATATTCTTGTGAGGCTTACAAGTGCATATTAATTCTCCAAAATTAAAGAACCACTTTGTAAGAGATTTTAATCTTTTTATCACATCCTAAGAAAATTACTCAGCTCGTATAATTAAATTTTCAGAGCTAACAGGAATGGATATTGGAATATTTCTCACCTTCTTTAAAAAAATATATACGTTGGTTAAATAAAACTTGTATTATGCATTTCCCAAATGTATATTTCATTAAATGGAAAGCGAAAAGATTTCACAAAATCTGTTTACATACACATCATTAAGTGGAAGAGTCAATAACTTCGCTGGCTGTGTGCTTGTGGATATACCTTGATTTGTGCACCTCATGTTATTCACGCATAAATGTATAAAAGGAATGCCCACCCAGTGCATGAGTATCGCCCCCCCGTTTTTAAGTAAAGATGGAACGGAGCTTCGTACCTTAAGGGTGAAATCGCAATGTGAAGTAATTAACTGTTCTACCCTGGCCGAGATGAATGTACTTAAGTAGAGCTCTGTGAGAGTAGTGAAAATGAAGTATAGCCTTCATGATGTCTCGAGTCATTCTGAGCTCACTAAAACCAAGTAAAATTACGGTCAGATTACTTTAATGGATAACATTCACACTAATTTTCAGTAAAACCGCTTTCCCGTTGTTTCCCGTGGGTGACGCGTTACTTTCGGGGCTTATACAGTTCCTTGCTGCCGCGTACTAAACTTTTTTCGCGCTTACTACCAAATGACACGTGAATTGCACTTTTAAAAACACACAGGGAGAGATTTCAGGTTTTTGTTGACTGTAAGTCGTAGACTGGAGGGGAGAGCGCATATACGGGAAAAGGAAAACAACAGATATTCGCTCATCTAAAGGGTGGAACTCTCGGCAAGGGCAACATCGTAAAGAGTATATTGCTCGTTGTGCCTCCGACTAATTAGCCCAACACAGTCAGAGAGATATGTGGTTAAGCGTTTATTATAAAGAAAGAAAATGGCGAAATAAATTGGCATTTTACTGTTTCATTAGTGATATAACTCATGTTTAATGCAAGAGTATTCTTCACTTGCCTTGAAATCACGAAATGACGGTGATGGATAAGGTGAACACCTTATGTGTATGATTTGGTTGGGTAAGGTTTATATATAATGCGGTGTAGAATGTTTCAGCGAAATACTGTACAAAAACACTATAAATTAAGCGGTAAAATGCCAATTTATTTCGCTATTTTCTTCATTTATAATAAACGCTTAACCACAGATCTCTCTGGCTGTGTTGGGCTAATTAAGTTAAATATGTATTTACCTTAATAGCATAAATTAAAAGCAAACTCTATTACCCAGGAAAAAGTAGAAAATAATCGCAAAAGATTTGGTAATTCAAGAAGAAATGTCAAGAAAATTAGGGGAGAAAAGACAGCTATTGCTAGTAAATGGTGCAAATGGAAATCAAAATGATACATTTAGATGGGAAAATATGCAGTTTTAATGAAGTCATAAAATTAACATTATAAAAAGGAAGGAATAGAATCCAAATATTGGATTGTAGAATCCAAATATTGAATTGTAAGGGAAGATCTGCAGAGATATGAAAAACAAATCAATGGATTTCATTGAGCAGAGAATGCGTGGGCAGCTCAAGATGCAGGAACCGGACGGCGATGATTATCTGTAGGCCTTTGGTCTACTAGAATCGGATGAATTGATAAGACTAGAAATAATTATTCTTTATAATTTATTTTATTAGTATCATCTGAATTAGTGTCGGATTCACTAAGAGCTCACTGTCGGCTAGTTGTATCATCATCATTTTTTCCCTGCGACCGAAACGAAGTGTGGTTTACTTTTAATCACTCAGCGGAAATAAATCCGCCACCGGTGGGTAGGAAATTACCCTTTGGAGGCGCAAACCTGAGTCGCTATTTCAAGATGATAAATAGAAAATCTTCGAGACGTACTCTACCAAAGTCAGGCGCACAAGAAACCCGCATCACCCGGGCCTCGTATGCAAACCCGCAACGCACAAACGCGTCGAGGGTGGTTTCTCACTATTTTCATAATCATATATTTCCGACCCTTTGAATTTTCGGGGAATTCAGCTCTTGTGCATAGCGTTATTTCAGGGTGGGGGTGGTGAGAATTGTACAGAATCTCGAATTACGTAAGTTTTGTAATTTTTCCTTAATTTGTCAAAGGTTCTTAAAAAGGTTATGCATGATATGACTTAAGAATTTTCTTACGTTCTTGGATAATTTTTGTTTTTATACGGGTAATTTCGGAAGCCACTACTTTATATATTCATAATGACTGCATATGCGATTATTGCAGTACATACAATTGCAAACGTGTACACAAATTACACACACACATGCGACCACCAGATGGGTATGAGTGCATTGGTGTCTAGTAGACAACACATTCAAACGTTAGTATCCTAGAGATAGTGTACCACGATGGATGTCACTAAAGTTAAACAGCTAGCATATATAAAAATTTCATTTTAGACTGGCAGAAATGCTCGTGAGTGTCATGCCGAGCTACGAGAAGCATTGGGAAATAGGGCGTTGCCCTATTGAACTGTTGCTTGTCGAGCCTTCAAACGTGGACCCGTAGCAACTTTTGAACCGCCCCGCAGTGGATCTTGTGCGCCGATGGCGATGGGAGATCTTGCAACACCCTCCTTACTTCCCTGACCGCAGTTCGTGCGACTTTGATATCATTCCAAAAATGGACGCCGCTGCGTGGGAAGCGGTTTGCAAACAGGGAGGGCATCCAAATAGATCATCGACGCGAGGTGGCGCGCATAGGCATGTCACACACAGCTAGTATTCGGCGTCTTCCTCGTCGTTGGGAAAGATGTGTGGATACCTTGGGGGAATGTTTTGAGGGTTGTTTGCTCGTAAGAGTTCGAGTATTACGCGCACTGTTTTGTTTTGTGCATATGTAATAAGAATAAAACGATATTTATTTACGCAATGACACTTACGATATTTATTTACGCAATTACAGCACAGGTTATTGACTAATCCCTGTAATTTTTGCAAATCAGGTATTAACAATAAGATCATTTTTTGCCTTTCTAGTATACAGGATGATTCAATGCTCGTTGCTAATACGCCGGGACCTTATCCCTTATGTAATTTACAGACTGAATTTGTCCAAATTGGATGCTCTTCATCGATTAGTTTTGTAAATAATTAACGTTAAACTTTGGACTACGCGATTGTGCTCGTGTAACACGGGCTCTTGGAAGTGAGCGTGCTGCTTCCCCTCGTATCGCCACTTCTCTGGAAAACTCAGTTATTATTACTATCAGATAAGCCCCTGAAGCGAGCACAAGGCAAACAGCGCGCGAGGTCGCGTCAAAGTCCGTCACCTGGCAAACAATTAACGCGGAGAGATTACGAACTTTCCATTTCCAGCGGGTGCAGCATTTGCGTAGTACAGACTTACAACGTCGTTCTGGATTCTCAAAGCATTTCTGGCGCAAATGCAAAGAAAACCAAGAATTTCTGTAACGGCTTGCGCGAGGTCAAAGAATCACAGTCCCCCGTCTGGCGAACAATCCATGCGAAGAGATAACAACTTTTCCCATTTCTGCGGGTCCAGCATTTGTGTAGTACACGCTTATAACGTCGTTTTCGATTTTCTAGGCATTTCCTACGCAAACGCAAAGAAAGCCAATAATTTCGCTCTTTGGTCAAAATAAACCTTCAAAAATGTTTCCATTCATATTTTTCTTCGCGCTGAACTCCACTGCATGAAATTTACTCAGTATTTTCTTTACGGCTACACCACTCAACCACACAGCCATACTCACTTTTGCCGACACTCAAAATACTAATAAAAAGGAACGCATTATTTCTAACTTATTCAATTTTTGACAAAAATTAGAGCTGCGCATTTTTTATGCGTCCTCTGCTCTATCTGTGAAGTAAAATATATAAAAAAATGTATCACTTTTTAGGAAAACATTTTATATTGAATTAACCTAAAGCAGAAATTAGCAAGACTTTTTTTTAATTGTACCATTTTTAAAAATCTGTTTTTTAGAACAAATTTTATTTAACGCAAAATTGTTTATCTTCAATATTGTACTTTTTAATGTATAATGAGATTCTATTTAGTTCTATTAGTTTTCATTATTCGTCTAAACAGTACTATATTAAACTCATTGGAAAAGATATTAATACACTCGTATAAAATTTTCGGCACTCGTATTAATAGAATACTTTTCTTATGAGTATTAATACATTGCACTGTTCTCTCATTATCTACGAATGACTTATCATTCCCACCACCTTTCATTTCAATGGTTTCTTTGTGCTCGTCAATTTTACTATTAATGGATTGCATAATGAAAATTATATATATA
>BOPP01000004.1:21677989-21704564 GCA_017312745.1 Gryllus bimaculatus | reverse complement strand
AGTGCAGGAAACGTAAATTAGTGCGCTGTGAAAGGCGGCGGGCGTGCGCGCCCAAACGAAGCGAGAAGAACCGAGTTTCCCGTTGCGACCAGGCGAAGCGCCGCAAATACGTCCTTCGGGCGGGGAGGCGCGGCGCGCAGGGCGGGCGCGGGCGCGGCGGGGGGGGCGCGGGCGGGTGGGCGCGGGGTGGACGCATCGGAAAATGCGCTGGTTTGCAAAAAGACTCCGGTTGCTGTGCCAGCCAGCGCTCGTCAAGGGAAGGGGCGGGGAGGGTGGCGGGGGATGAGGCTGGGAGGGGGGCAGGGACGGGACGGGAGGGACGGAGGGAGGGGACGGGAGGGACGGGAGGAGACGGGACGAGGCGGGAGGGACGGAGGGACGGGACGGGGACGGGAACGGGACGGGGGGACGGGAGGGAGGTACGGGACGGGAGGGGACGGGAGGGACGGGACGGGGGACGGGACGGGGACGGGGATCGGGACGGGACGGTGGACGGACGGGACGGGGAGGACGGGACGGAGGGACGGGAGGGGACGGGGGAGGGCGGACGGGGGAGGAGGGCGGGAGGGACGGGACGGGGACGGGAGGGAGGTGAGGGAGGGACAGGGACGGGAGGGAAAGGGACGGGACGGGACGACGGACGGGACGCTGAGACGGGAACGGGAGGGAGGAGGGACGGGACGTGGAGGGAGGGAGGGAGGGACAGAGGAGGGGGACGGAGGGAGGGGAGACGGGACGGAGGGACGGGAGGAGCGGACGGGACGGAGGGAGGGTACGGGAGGAAGGGGACGTGGAGAGGGGACGGGGACGGGAGGGACGGAGGGAGGGACGGGACGGGAGGGAGGGAACGGGAGGACGGGACGGGAGGAACGGGAGGGATGTGGGACGGGACGGGACGGGCGGACGGAGGAGGGAGGGACGGGAGGGGACGGGCGGGACGGGAAGGGAGGGGGAGGGAGGGACAGGGACCGGACGGGGGAGGAGGGACGGGAGGGACGGACGGGGGAGGGGACGGGATTGGAGAGGGATGGGTGGTCGGGGGAGGCGGCGGGTAGGATGTATGAGGGGAGGGGGTGAGGGGGAATGGTGGGGGCTGCGGGTGGGACGAAGGGAGAGCAGAGCCGCACGTGGCGGCAGCCACTTTTTTCGTAGAGGCGGAGCGTTTAATGATGTGATTATTGTATAAGCAGGTAATGGTAGAGACGTTTGCCCAGATGTAAAGCTGCGATGTTGGCTGACGAAAACGGGAATCAAGCATTACTTTCCTGCATGGGGTTTGGGGATGTGATATTGATAAGTTGGAGTAATTTAGAAAAATTTCTTCATTATATGCTAAATTTATTAATGATCTATTTGTATTGTGGAATATCCTTGGACGGCACCATTTGTATTAGCACATTTAAAGACATTGCTGTGGTCGTTTAAATCCCGAGTTCTGTTGTCCAAAGGAAGAATATTTGATTTTGCTTAATTGGACTTCAGTTATGAAGTATAGGACGCGGTTTTGGCAGTGATGTGAGTTCAGTGATATCCAGATTCGATGGATTGATGGGGAACAGAGGAAAGGGAATTCGAGCATGAGAATTTGGCGGGATTCAAATACGTTACCAAGTAATCTTGAGGTATTGTACGGTATAATAGTAACAAAGAGATATATGTAAGTGAAATTTAAAAATTAACATGTTAGGTTTATTGTGGTTGTTTTATTGATGTTTTCGCAACGTAAAAGCTATTGTCATTAGTCTTTTTTTTTTTTTTTTTTTTTATTTTTTGTTTTATTTTTTTATGTTTTTTTAGGTGTAGTAATTGTATTGCTATGCTTGGGGGGGTATTCTTTTTCGGGTTGGCAAGTAGTTTATTCAAGGTATTGCACAAGAAGGGCAGTGGAGGGTAACGATTTACCGTGCGTATGACATGCGGTTTTATTTGATTATAAGGATAATAAACTGCTTGTTTAAACATTCCTTTTCTCTTGTTTCATTTTTGTTTCTTATGATGTTCGGATAAATGGTCCCAATTATTGGGTTTTTCCGATTTATTTTGGCTATGGGAATTTTTTATATGGATTCTAATTGGATATTAACTGAATTACTCATATAGGTGGTAGTCCGTCGTCGGTTGTCAGCGTGGCTGTTATTATAGTTTGTAGTGTTAATGGTAAGTTGTGGAGAGTATGAAGTGTAGCTCGACAAGATCAGTGTGGGTGATTTGGGTTGGGTTAGCGGTGAAGGCTGAGTTTGGGTTTGACATCTGTAGTGGTTTCTCATAGGTGAGGAAGAAGGAAGGATGGTGAATTGGCTGACTTGAGGGTACGGAAGCATGATGACTGTCGAGATAGGTGAGAGAGTTAGTGATATGATTGTGCAGAGTTAGATATTTATTATATGTAGATGATATTGGGATACGGAGAGTGATTGGGTATTGTGATGGGAAGTATGTAGAGCGTAAATGAACAAGTGTGACTTTTGATGATGTGAGAAGGTATGGTGATAAATTATTTAGGAAGAGGTTGTTTTGTTAAGTGTAAAACGTATAGGAGAATAATAATAGTAATGGGTTTATTTGTGGCGGAAAATATTAACTAGTGCTAAAGATTTAGATGTTTTAATTTTTGGGGCGATTTATTGCATGATAAGGCAATGAATTCAGTAAATGTGAAAGAGTAAAAGGTAGAGTTTTTTGATATTTAAATAATAAGTCTTTTTTGGGTGTTTATGGTATTTGGGGTTCAAGTGAGGGAAAGAATAAAGAATTTTGTGGGTCGGATAGAGAGGTCAGTCTTAGTGCATGTGTGCGAGTTTGAAGTTTTGTTGTATTTGTTTTTGTGAATGTTACGTTTGTGATAATTTGTGACGAGAATGAGCGGAAAACATTGTTTATTGATGTATGATGACGGTTTGTATTAGGATTGCGAAAAAGTTAATATAGAACTTATTGCAGGTATATAATGTGTTTAAGGTATTATGCTGTTGTGTGATTTAAGAATATTTAATAGTGTATAAAAGCAAAAGATATGGAATGATTTTGTAAGTTACTGGATTGAATATTAGTATTGAAGCATTTCCAGTAGAGAAGTAGAATTCATTGTTTCAAAAAATTTCTGTGTTGAAACTTAATCGATGTGACGAAGTAGCGGTAAATAACTAAATTGCTATTTTTCAAAGATTTATAAGGAAAAGAATTAGTTGAGATAGTAGTAATGAGAAGTACGTTTGTGTTTTTACCTGGGGTAGGTAGGTTGAATTTCGTTTTTATAGTTGAGACTTATACATTTCTATCGATGGAATGATGAGAGATGTTTTGTGGACGAGAAATAGTTTGGGGGGGAAAATGGGAGGGAGATATCGGGTTACAATGTGGAGAAATGCTGTGAATGGCAGATTTCAACAATATTAGTAGAAGTTCACGCATGTACACTACGCTAGAAGAAAAAACAGACGCTTGCATAGAAGCTATTCATGGAATATTGATACTGCTGCTACGAATAAGTTAATGAGAAAATATGATTATAAACATCTAATTAAGTTTATATTTGATTTTTTTCGCTATTTTACTTTTCCTAGAACTGTAAAGAAAAACCTGAGAAATACAGGAATGGCCCACGAACAGAATCCAAGAGGCATACGGAGGAAGCAAAGGTGATTATGATTTTGGGATTTGTTAGATTTTATTTAGTCAAGGAACAGTAAAAGTTATGTGACGATATTGGGGTGAAAATCCTCTTGCGACGTTTTATTTTAGTGGTTCCAGAATCCTTCCGTCATTTTAACTCATAAATGTTGAAAGATGAGTAAAAGTTTAAAATAAATAAATAAAAATAAATTTTAAAAGGCGGGATATTGCAATATTTGAAGAAAATAAATACATGTTTTCGTTTCCGTAGTTATAGGAAACTTTTTGGCATTCGGTAAACCGAACAGCAAGTAATGATGTTTCTGAATTGCTATCCAAATAGTAATTGCTCTTACGGGCGTCAGCTCTGAGCATTACAGCGAGGAGGAGTTAAGCAAAATATATGGCACATTAGTGAAGATACAGTTTAGGGCCAGAAGCCAACACAAGGGTTTATATAGATATTTTTTCAATGGATCAGAGAAATGGAAGGGAAAACTGATCGCAGATGATCGAGGAAGGCGAGGTTAAAGTACATGGAGGAGTCGGAGAATTGTTGGGTGGAAATGAAGGGATAAGGACATGCTGGGCCCGTTTAACTCTGACTCTCATTCTCATTTGGCATATAGGCAGAGTTTGAGAACTAAAATGCAGTAAGGTCAAAGAGAAGGGAGTTAGGTAAGAGGAGCAAAGACAATAATGTGTTGTTGTCGCAATTGTATTGATAGTTAGCCAACATGAAGAAGAGATTGAGACTGCATTAGAATTTTTTGAAAAATTATATTGAAGAGGAAATGATTAATGTTGAGTATAACAATCAAGATGCTGGGGTTCTGAAGGAGCAAATAAGAAGAAAAGAGAATGGGAATGGGAATAGGAATGAATATAGAAGTCAGAGATTTAAATATATTAATTTTTTCTTACCATTTGGGAAGGACAAACAATTAGGAATAAGTAGAAGGGAGAAATAATAAAAAGTGTGGGTGAATAGGGAAAGAATATTTGAAGAGACTTTCACGTAGAATGAATGTATACATACTTGTGAGAAGGCCATCATCTGATTTGCTGAGGAGATCATCGGGGATGGGGGAGTGAACAGACTTTACTGGGGGAGAAGAAACGACTAAGTATTATTAAGTGGATCGGCGTCAGAAGATAGAGAGACCACAACTGGGTAATATTGAAGTAACTGGAGAAGATACCCGTAAATTAGGAGTCTGGAAGGAAGTTGTGATGTCGAAAAGAAATCAGGCAAGAAGAGGAATCAATTTGCAAAAACATATAATGAACTATAGACACAGACATCAAGAATACAAATGTATGAAAAAGAGGAAATGATATTATGAGAGAAACGTATGGCAGGTAGAAAGACGCAGCTGAGAAAGTGTGAAGAAAGGGAAACAGTAGAAGTTATTAGGCACAGAGAAAAGAGAGAGAGGAGCGAGAGAGAGAGAATAAAGAATTCGCCATAACAGAATTCAAGAATACACGATACTGTAAGTATTACAAAGTAATCATAACCGCACAGAGCAAACAAAATATTCTTAATTTCAGGAACAAGAAAGTCATAAAAAAAGAAAAAAAAAATGGATCATCACAGCAAAATTAAGTGTGGAAATGGGATAGTTCAGAACCGTTGGAAACGAAGCAAACAAAATTTATATGGCAAATTTGTAGAATCTGGTTGCAAGAGGAAGAATACAATGGAATGTAATTAAATGTTGGTTGCACAAACTTAAAAGAACAAGGAAGATAGAGATTAAAATCTAGAATGAAGGAAGAGAGGGAGAGCCAGTGTGGCGGGGAGACTTGACAAGAAGAAGAAAGAGCAAGAAGCAGGAAGGAGTGTTCAACAAACAAGTTTGAATAATTAAGAATGTATTTATAATTAATGTTTTCGTTAAATGTGAAATGTTGCTTATATTAATATGATTTATATTTGGTGTTTCAAGGGCGGAAAGGGCTTGAAATAAATACCAATACTTTCTCTTTTAATACTGTTGTGGGCGGCGTCTGATTATGACAGCACAATGGGGCAGTTATTGTTAACATAGTCAGTAAAAATGTTTGGGGGATAAAATTAAGCGAAAAATAACGTAGGTGAATAATATAAGGCTCCAGCGCGCCGCTGGTCGGTTTGTTAGAGTAGTGGCTTCGATTTCGATGTTGGGTCCGACAAAACACAAGGAAACTGCCGTATTAAAGCGGCCTGCACTCGGTATTTTGGCGCTTTGCGACAGAGCTCATTACTCGCGTTTTTAGGCTCTAGTGATTGAAACTCGCTGCGTCGAGGTCGAACCTTGGTTCTAGGGATAGAAGTCGGGCAGTAGAAGGTAATCGGCTTTTCCAAGCGAAATCAGACAGATATGTTGTATCATGTTTAAAGTGTTTATGTTTTGTTGATGTTATTGATCAATTAAATGTTCTACTTAAGAAAGAATGATAAACAGCCTTAGTTGGGCAAAATATATATTCTAATTACTTGTTGTGAAGTTCGTTAATTTAGCCTTCTGAAACCACTCTCAACTTCTTGCTAGGAATTATGATTCTGGCACATATGTTAATATAGTATTTACTGTTTTTTTACAATAATAATAATTATGTAATATTTTATTTAAGGATAATATCTGCGATAGTAAACATTACTGTAGTCATTGAATTTGAGAATATCATTCAAACTTTCAAGATTAACAATTGCTTCTGTTATGATGTTTTTCATTCAGTTTGTTAAAGATGTGGAAAAGGAAACCTCGAGAAGCGGACAAGCCATACATGCAGTTAGAGAGGCGCTCGCGCTCCCATTGTGAGGGATTGAGGTTTCTCGCTGACTGTTATCTCAGCGACTCAGGCTCTCGACCAACGTGCTCGGTCTGTGAGTGTGTTTATAGACGCAGACAATCACTGCTGGCGAATCACTGTTAAGTTGGGGGCAGCTGTCTCCGATTTGTGTCACTTGGGGCTGGGGTCATTAGTGTTATTTTAACTAGTACGTACGCATCCCTGAAGAGCGTTTGCAAGTAGACCGGGTAATTTCTCTCTTTTAAGTGCTCCCGCCAGCATTAAACATCAGTTTGATTCTTGCACCAGATATTAGTACGGGATCCATTAATCTCTGAATTCTTTGAAACGGGGCGTGGTATTTTTTGATACTTTTAAATGATGAAGACGCTTTGACAGGAAGTTTCGCTTTCTGTGGCTGATTTTATGTCATCGGTTATCTCAACTACCACGCAGTTGTTCTGGGCTACTATGGTATGGATTTATAGATTATTAAAGGGATATGGCGAGTGTCATGGCAACTGAAATCTCGTCTCTCCATTCTTAATTAGGAAGTTTGGTTGGATGCTTATAATGATTGGGTGTTTTTCCATTGTTACAATATTTTTTCCGGATATACTATCCAAAGAATGGATAATTAAAAAACCTTTAAATTGTAAACAAAAATGTTGAAGTTATATCGTCCAAAAGTCAGACGGAGAATTGAATTTTAGCGACTAGCATGCATAAGATGTCTAATAACGTAAAAACCTTTGAAAAATATGGGTCTCTTAAGAGCAATTTAATGCATATTTTGTTCTAACAAATCTTTGTATAGTTCCGAATAGCTAAGGCCACAAGTCACTCGATCGGGTTAATATGAAAAAAATACTTTTCTATGTTAAAAATTTGCATTTCAGAACATAACACTGACAGAAGGGATTTAAAGTTGTTTTACTTATATAGAAATAAATGAATATTATAGTTTACAAGAAAAATTAACCAATAAAATAGCTGTCAAAGATTGAGAAATTCGGTGTTTTTTCTTTTTTTTGTGTTATTTTCAAGTTCTAACCAATACATTCTATCTTGCATTACTTCGGGGATCTTATAAACAGTCCAAATTCTTCGACAAATTTCACCAGTTTGTGTTGTTTTAGTTTTTCTTTTTGCAACTTTGTTTTGTTTTTGTTCTGGAATGCCGATTAGTTTACTTTGTAGGTATTAAGCTCTTCGATAATTCCTATTGTAATTCATACAAAAATCGAACGAAGAAGCGGGCGATACATAAACTTATTCCAGGGTTTCTAGTCGAAATATGTGTATGTATTTATTTCTGCGAACGTTGATCGCTTCTTGGGTTCTATATAGAAATGGAGGTTATCTGAAGCCGCGTGGGCATAAGCGCCAGGTGGCTCTAGTGCATGCGAGCGTTTGCGAACTCGCAGAGACACCAGCAAGATGATTATAATTTGCTGAGTATTGACATACATACTGCAATGATATGATGTGTGGAAGGATTATTTAAGCTACATATTGGAGGTACTATACTGGAATAAAAGTGTTATACAATACTTCTTCAAACAAAACTTTGAAATAATAAGTTGGGGTCAAATTTATCAGCGATCTCGCTGATTATAACGGGTTACTAAACAATATTAGCATATTTTAACAATTAAACATGTATATAATTATTGCAAAATTTTATATGTAGTTACGTAAGTATATGTTTAGGCGTGTATGCATATTTTAGACACCTATTCATACGTACTTGTGTTAAGGAGAATGTTAACTGGAGTAGTTTAGTTTTTGATACTCAAGCGTGCATAGTTCCTGGTCAAATATTTTTTCAGGTATGTATCAGAAAAACGCAGTCTGTTAGAATTTGTGTCATGGGGTTATATATATATAGATTGATATATAGTATATGTTATATAATTATGGATATTTTATACGCGTAGTGGATAGTATATATATAATATATATATAAATGGTTAGAATCAAGATGATAATATAATGCAAAATAAATTGAAAACTTTTCGGGTTCGAGAAGTAAATGGTCAAGAAAGTTTTCTTGCAAATTTTTCGATAGTTCAGATAATATAGTTTGGATTGTTTTAGGTATATGTAGTAAATTTCAACACATTAAAAAGTATATTTGCGCATTTAATGTCATATTTTGTGTAACAATAATAGGTTTTCTTGTCCGTCGTTATTTCCTCTAATGAAGTAATTGACGTGTCTTGGTTCTGAAGCTAGCTTTCTTTCGTTGGCATTAGGTCACTGGTGACTAACGTGAAAGTAAGAAAAGTGAGATTATAGTGAATACAATGTTAGGCCTGTAAGACTAGCATTTTAATGGAGTGGCGTTTAGATTTTTAGATGAGACTATTCCCATAGTGTTAAGGAAAGTGAGGAAAGAAAGCATTTTCAAAACGATCAATTTTTAGTTAACTCTGAAAGAACTTTCGTGTGCTGCAATGTGAATTAATTTAGTTTATACATTGTTTTAAGGACCATTTTTCCACGAGAAATTAAATCAGGGGAGTAAAGAATTTGCTTGTTCTCATCGTTTCTAATCGCAATGTAGTAAAACTTTCATCCCTGTATGTATGCCTTTTTCAGTTTAATGATGTTAATGGAAAAAGGTTGGGGGTAGAGCGGGAAGGGTGGGGCGCTGCGCCGCCGTGGGACGAAGCCGCACGAAGCACGAAGCCGCACGTGCGCAGCCCACCTTTTTCCCTAACGCAGGGGCCGGGCGGCCGCCTTCTAATGAATAATGATTTATTCCGTCAATAAGCAGGTCAAACTGCGTGAGACGTTTGCAGAAGAGTAAAAGCTGCGACTGTTGGCCTGACGCAAACACGGGACCATCAAGAATTCACTTTCTGGGGCTTTGGGGATGTTGATCATGATAGTTGGAACCGTACATTTAAGAAAAATTACTCTCCCTCATTATATTGTAAAATTATATAATGATATATTTGTATTTAGCAACTCTATGGACGCCACATTTGTATTTAGCCACTTAAACGACAATTAGCCTGTGCGTCGTTAAATCCCGAGTTCCTCGTCTGTCACCCAAAAAGGAAACCACGATATCTCGAATTTGCTTAACCTTCGTGACTTCACGTAATGAACGATAGCGACGCCGGTTTTGCAGTGATAGTGACGTTTCAGTAGAACTATCCCAGCATTCGACTGGATGACTGAGGGAAACCACGAGGAAAGCCAGAATTACCAGCATGAGAATTGAGCCCGGGCATTCCAAATACGTCACCACGCTACTCTCTGAGCCACTTCGCTCGGTATAATAATAAACAAAAAGAAAAGATATATGTAGTGAAATTTAAAAAAATATACACATGTTGGTTTATTGAATGGTTGTTTCATTGATGTTTTCGCAAACGTCAAAAGCTATTGTCATTAGTCTCTTTAGTGTAGTAAATTGTTTCTATGCTTGAAGGGGGGTATTCCTTTCCTTCTCCCGGGTTGCAATAGATTTCCATCTCCAGGTATCTCACAAAGCAGGGCACTGCCCCAGCGGTAACGACCTTTAACCCGTGCGTTGTACCATGCGGTTTATTTGGATTATAGGCATAAATAAAACTGCTTGTCTTCAAAACAATTCCTTCTTCTCTGTTTCCATTTCTGTATTCCCTCTATGATGTTACGGGATAACAATGCACAACATGTATTGGGCTTTTCCCGATTAATTTTGCTATGGGACGATTTTTTATACCTGGATTCACATTGGATTCCACTGAACTTCACTCCACTATAGCGTGGTACCGCACTCCAGTCCGCTAAAGCGTTGTACGGCGCTGTTAATTAAGTTTGTAGTCGTTCACATCGCGTCACTTGTACGAGACTATGAAGTCGTAGGCTTCCGCGACCAGAGTCATGTGGGTGATCTGGGCTGTCCGGGTTACGCCGCGTCGAAGGCTGAGTTGCCGACGTTTCGACCATCCTGTCGTGGTCTTCCTCATACCAGCCCTGAGGAAGACCACGACAGGATGGTCGAAACATCGGCAACTCAGCCTTCGACGCGGCGTCACCCGGACAGCCCAGATCACCCACTGTACGAGACTATGGCATCGAGACGCAAGTTAAGTGATAATGACATTGTGCACGCCCCTAGAATCACTTTATTATAATGAAGATGATATTGGGATAAAGGACGACGTAGATTGGTGTAAATGTGATCGGGGAAAGTATGTAGAAGACGAAAATGAACAAAGTGTGACCTCTATTGATGGCAACTGTGAGAACCAAGTTGGTGACATTATTAGGAAAGACGGTTGTATTTTTAAAAGTGTCCCCCAAAACGTAACTAGGCACGACACTAATAATAATAATGGTTAACTCTTGTGCCGAAAAAAATATCAACAAGTGCTAACAGATCTAAAGATGCTTTTCAAACTTTTCTTGGCGATTTTTGCATGCAACAACGCAACAATGAATTAGTCAAAACATCGCTGAAGCAAGAGTAAACAACAAGCGTAGAGCCTTTTTTGAACATAATTTAAATACCATCAAAAAGCTCTTTTGGGTGTTATGCTACTTATCGGGTTACAAACAGTGGGAAAGAAAATACAAAAGAAATTTGTGGTCAGGATAGAGGGTACAGGTTTAGCTGCCTGTGTGGCAGTTATGAGTTATTGTCTGTTCTTGTTTCTAGTGTAATGTCTACGTTTTGATAACTGTGTGACGAGAATGAAAGAAAGGCAAAAACCCAATTAGCTTCAATTCCCGATGTATATGACAGGTTTGTTAGGACTTGCGAAACACACTACATATCAGAAACTTATTGCACAGTCAATAATTCATTGTTGGTATTTCGCTGTCTGTGTAGTTTCAAGCAATACATTACTAATAAGTGTAGATAATAGGAAATGAAATTTACATACTTACTGATTGCAAAACCTATTAGTATCCTCAAAGATTTACATAGAAAGTAGAATTCATCATGTTTCACAAAATTTCCCTGTACCTACGAAAACTTACTAGATGTTGAACCGACAGTAGCGGTAACCAACATAAACTTAACAATTGATAATTTCTATACCTCAATCAGATTATACAAGGAACTAAAGAAAATAGTTGACAATAGTAGGTACCATGAAGAAACGTAACAGATGCCTACCGTTTTTTTACTGAAGGCTAGGATAGGCACAGTTCAATATGCTTTTTTAATCCTGACAACTACTATACATTTCTATCGAATGCACCAAACCATGAAATGAGAGAAATGAATTCTGTGGCGAGAAAATATTTGGAAACTGGGACGGAAGAAATCAATGGGTTCTACAATGTGGAGAAATGCGTGAATTGGCACGATTCACACAATATTCACAATGTACACAACAGCAAGAAAAAACAGACGCTTGCCAATAAGAATATTCAATGGAATATTAGATACTGCTGCCTACCATAAAAGTTAATGAACGAAAAATAATGATTACTAAACATTCTAATTAGTTATATTTGATTTTTTTCCTATTTACTTTCTCTTAGAAATGTAAAGAAAAACTGAGAATACAGGAATGCCTCACGAACAGAATCCAAGAGGCATACGAGGAAACAAAGTGATTTAGATTTTGATTTTTAGATTTATTTAGTCAAGGAAACAGTAAAAACGTTATGTGACGTATTGGGGTGAAAATCATCTGCGCACGTTTTCGTGAGTTCCAGAATCCCTTCCCGTCATTTTAACCATAAATAGTTGAAAGATGAGTAAAAGTTTAAAATAAATAAATAAAAATAAATTTTAAAAGCGCGATATTAGCAATATTTGAAAAAATATACATTTTTCGTTCCCGAGTTATAGAAACCTCTTTTGCATCGGTAAACGAACAGCAAGTATGATGTTTCTGCATTGCTATCAAATAGTAACTCGCTCTTACCTCCACTCCTACCATTACAAACAGAGGAGAGTTCAACAAAATATGCACATAGTGAAGATACATTTAGGCCCAGAAGCAACACAAGGGTTCATCTCAGCATTATTTTTTCAATGGATCAGAGAAACTGGAGAAAAACCTGATCGAGATGATCGAGAAGTGCGAGAGTAAAAGTACATGGAGAGGAGTCAGGAGAATTTTGGGTGGAAGAAGGAATAAGACACTGCTGCCCCTTAACTCTGACTCTCATCTCTTTGCATATCGCAGATTTAGAAAATAAAATGCAGGAAGGTCAAAGAGAAGGAGTTAGCGTAGAGAGCAAAAACAATAATGTGTTGTTGTACGCAATTGATATTGTATAGTTAGCAACAACAGAAGAAGAGATGAGAACTCATTAAGAATTTTTGAAAAATATATTGAAGAGAAACAATTAATGTTGAGTATAACCAAATCCAAGATGCTGGGGTTCCTGAAAGGAGCAAATAAGAAGAAAAGAGAATGGGAATGGAAAGGAATGAAATTAGAAGTGAGAGATTTTAAATATATATTTTCTTACAACTTTGGAACGGACAAACACATTAGGAAAATAATAGAAGGGCAGAAATGCATAAAAAAAGTGTGGGACATAGGGAAAAGAAAATTTGAAGACGACTTTCACCGTAGAATGATGTATACATACCTTGTGAGAAGCATCATCTGATTTGCTGCAGAGATCTCGGGATGGAGTGAACAGACTTTACTGGAGAAGACACAACTACAGTATATCAAGTGGACCCAGGAAGTAGAGAGACACACACACCTGGGTAAATACTTGAAAGTAACTGGGAGAAGATACGAATAGAGTCTGGAAGGAAAGTTGTGATGTTCGAAAAGAAAATCAGGCAAGAAAGAGGAATCAATTTTGAAAAAAAACATATAATAGAACTTGACACAGCCATCAAGAATACAAATGTATGAAAAAGAGAAATGAATATTATCAGAGAAACGGTATGGCAGTAGAACAGACACTGAGAAAGTGTGAAGAAGGGCAAACAGTAGAACAGTTATTAGCACAGAGAAAGAGAGAGAGAGCGAGAGAGAGAGAATAAAGAAATTCAGCATAACAGAATTCAAAATACACGATACTGTAAGTATTACAAAGTAATCAAACGCACAGAGACAAACCAAAATATATCTTAAATTCAGGACACAAGAAAAGTCAGATCATCACAGCAAAATTCGGTGTGGAAATGGGATATTCAGAAACCTCGTCTGGAAAACAGAAGCAACAAAATTATAGCAAAATTTGTAGAATCTGTTGACAAGAGGAAGAAACAATGAACCATGTAATTAAATGTGTGCCACAACTTAAAAGAAACCAAAGGAAGATAGAGTAAAAACTAGATGAAGGAAGAGAGGGAGAGCCCATTTCGAGACTTAACAGAAGAAGAAAGAAACCAAGAAGCAGGAAGAGTGTTCACGCAAACAAGTTCTGAATATTAAAATGTATTTATATTAATGTATTTACGTTAAAATGTCGAAATGTTGTTATATTAATATGAATTTATATTTGTGTTTCAAGGCCGGAAAGCTTGAAATAAACTACCAATACTTTCTCTTTAAATACTGTTGTGGCGGCGTCTATTATGACAGCACAACTGCAGTTATTGTTTAAATATCAGTAAAACATGTTTGGGGATAACACATTAACAATAAATACGTAGGTGAATAAATAAAACCGCGCGCCCGCTGGTCCGTTTGTTAGAGTACTGGTTCGGCATTCGATGTTGGTCCGACAAAACACAGAAAACTGCCGATTAAAGCGGCCTGCCACTCGTATTTCTGGCGGCCTTCTGCAGACAGCAGCTCAATTACTCCTTTTTACGCATCTAGTGATGAAAATCCGCCTCGTCGAGGCTCGAACCCTTGTTCCTCACGATGGAAGTCGCGGCAGAGACAGCGTCAACGCTTTTTCCAAGCTAAACTCAGACAAGAATATGTTGACTCATGTTTAAGTGTTTAGGTTTTGTTGAATGTATTGCTCCATTAAATGTTCTACTTAAGAAAAGAATGAATAAACACTTAGTTGGCAAAATAAATATATTCTAATTACTTGTCTTGAGTTCGTTAATTTACACCTTCTTACACCACCTCTCAACTTCTCTAGGAATTATAATTCTCCCACAATATGTTAAATATAGTATTTACTGTTTTTTTACAAAAATAAATCAAATCTAATGTAATTATTTTTTTTAAGGGATCACATATCTGCGATAGTAACAAATTACTGTAGCTCATTGAATGTTTGAGAATTCATTCCAAACTTTCATTAACATTGCATTCTGTTATGATGTCTTTTCATTCAGTTGTTAAAGATGTCGGAAAAAGGAAGACCTTGAGAAGCGGCAAGCCATACAGCATTAGAGAGCCCTCGCGCTCCCCATCGATGAAGTTCTCGCTGCTGTATTGCACTCAGGCTCTCGACCACACGTGTCGCTCTTGATGTGTTTACTAGACGCAACAACTCACTGCTGGCGGAAATCACTTGTTATCTGGGCAGCTGTCTCCGATCCTTGTTCACCTTGCTGTCTTTTTTATTTTACTAGTACGTACCATCCTGAGAGCGTTTATAACTAGCACACGCGTACTTTCTCCTCTTTTAAGCTCACCCACATTCCAAACACTTCATTTGTTCTTGCACCAAGATTCAGTACGGATCCAATTAATCCCTATTCTTTGAAACGCGCCCGTCGAGTATTTTTTGATACTTTTAATCGATGAAGACAGCTTTCACAGAAGTCTCGCTTCTCTGTGGCTAATTTTATGTCACTCGTTATCTTCACCCACGGCGTTGTTCTGCTACTATGTCACTGAACTTTTAGATATTAAACGGATTGGCGAGTGTCATGCAACTAACGTCTCGTCTCTCCATTCTTATTAGGAAAGTTTGGTTGCGATGCCTTATATGATTGTGTTTTCATTCGTTACAACTATTTTTTCCGACTATTCTATCCAAAAATGGATAATTAAAAAACCCTTTAAATTGTCAAACAAAAATGTTGACGTTACTCCGTCCAAAAGTCCAACCAAATGAATTTTTCGCACTACATCCATAAGATGTCTAATAAAAACGTAAAAACTTTGAAAATATGCTCTTAAGACAATTTTAAGCATATTTTGTCTAACAAACCCTTTGTATATTCCGAATAGCTAAGCCACAAGAATCACTCGATCGTTAATATGAAAAAATACTTTCTATGTAAAAATTTGCATTTCAGAAACATAAACACTCCAGAACCATTTAAATTGTTTATTATATACAAATAAATGAATATATAGTTTACAAAGAAAAATTAACACAAATAAAAAAGCTGTCAAATTGAGCAAATTCGGTGTTTTCTTTTTTTATGTGTTCATTTTTCATTCTAAACCAATACATTCATTTCTTCATTCAACTTCGGGGATCCTTTACAGTCCAAATTTCTTCGACAAATTTCACATCTTGTCTTGTTAGTTTTCTTTTTTGCAACTTCTGTTTCTTGTTTTTGTTCTGAATGCGATTAGTTTACTTTTTAGGTATTAACTCTTCGAATAATTCTATTAGAATTCATCTAAAAATAGACGAAGAGCGCGTACAATAAAAACTTATTCCCAGCGTTTCTTCGAAATATTAGTAATGTTTTATTCTGCCGAACGTTGATCGCCTTCTTGGGTTCTATTACAGGAAATGGAGGTTATCGCAAAGCCGCCGTGGGCAAAGCGCCAGGTGGCTCTGTCTGCGAGCGCTTTGCGACTCCAGAGACACCAGCAAGATGATTATAATTCCTGAGTATTGACATACATCCTGCAATCATATGATGTGTGAAGGATTTTTAAGATACAATATTGGAGGAACTATACTGGAAATAACAAGTGTATACAATATTCTCAAACAAAACTTGAAATAATAAAGTTTGGGGTCCAAATTCTATCACGCGATCCTCGCCTGATTAAACGGTTACTACTAATATTAGCCATATTTTAAAATTAAACCAATGTATATAATTATGCAAATTTTATATGTTTACGTCGTATATGTTTACGTGTATGCATATCTTTAGACACACTATTCCCATACGTACTTGTGTTACGGAATGTTAACTGAGTAGTTTAGTTTTTAATCACATCAGCCGTGCATAGTTCCCTGGGTCAAATTATTTTTCAGTATAATCAGAAAAAAACAGTCTGTTAGAATCATTGTTGTCATGGTTATATATATATAATGGTTAGAATCAAACCATGATATAATTCGCAAATAAATTTGAACTTATTTCGTTCGAGAAGAAATGGTCACGAAAGTTTTCTTGCAAATTATTTCATTCAGATAATATAGTTGGATTGTTTAGGTATATAGTAAATTAACAACATAAAAAGTATATTTGCGCATTTAATGTCATATTTGTGTAACAATAATAGTTTCTTGTCCGTCTTTTTCCTCTATAGAAGTAATATGACCTGTCTTCGGTTCTGAAGTACATTTCCTTTCGTTGGCATAGGTCACTGTTGATAACGTGAAAGTAAGAAAGTGAGATTAGTGAATAACAATGTTAGGCTGTAAGACTACATTTTAATCGCAGTGCGTTTAGAATTTTTAGATGAAACTATCTCCATTAGTGTTAAGGAAAGTGAAGGAAAGAAGCATTTCCAAAAAGATACAATTATATTAGTTAACTCTGAAAAAAGACATTTCCGTGGCTGCATTGAATTAATTACCGTTTATACCATTGTTTTAAGGACCATTTTCCAACCAGAAATTAAATCCAGGGGAGCTAAAGAAATTTGCTTGTTCTGTTCTCATCGCCAATGTATAAAACCCTTTCATCCTTAATGTATGCCCTTTTTCAGTTCTAATGATGTTAATGAAAATAGGTTGCTTGAAAGAGTTTAAAATTTAAAATAATAGTATTTTGGTAATTGCTTTAGCAATTACTTCATTTGTTTTTTTACGGGCGCTACGTACCAAAAGACGTTTATACATTATGTATTGCGTGGACGAATAACTAAATTGCAAAGAACGACGTTCCTAATTAAGTTTATTCCTCTCGTTTACGGACTTTTTTCACGCTGAACATGGACGAATTCATTAAATTCTTGAGTGTAACATTGTCATATTGTAATTATTCAGGTGTTATCTATGTTTACAAAGCTACAAAATGGAATCATAAACATTTTGTAACGGAGCAAAATTGCTACAAAAGGGACAGTCTCGAAATTACAATTAGGTTAATTCTGCATAATTTCGGGTTCATTTTCTTAGGGAAATCTGAAATGCTTCAAGATAAATGGTATCAGTCAGTTACATTTTTATTAAAGTAAATAGAAAGATAATACATTTTGTCACTTGATTTCAATTGATTTAAATTCTTGCGATTCCTATAATTAAGTAGAGAATTAATGGACCAAATATTTGGCGACAACGAACGTCATCGATGATATTCTTAAGAACAATCGATATCCTTCATTTACTTTATTTCAGACATTTTATTTGTAAAATATAAGTCTTATTTCAAATGGAAGAATATTTCTAAAAATATCAATTTAAATTATATATCAAAAATAGGAAAACGATATTATTAATATTTAAATTCAATGCAATTTTACGATCAATCAGTTTTCCTGCAGAATTGGAATAATGAGTGATTTCTAGAATGATAACATACTATAACTAACTCCATTTCAGTAACAATGCAGTAGTTGAGTCTCGACACGCAACCGACACCACGAAATACAGTATTTTTGGGGATCTTCATGATTATCATTGTGGCTTATCGGCAGCGCACAACTGGTGCTCAAGTGTGAGTGTTCAGAGGGAATGAAAGAGAAGGACGGCGGGTTTGTTGGAACACGTAAAGGCGAACGTGGGAGATGGAGGTAGCCGCAAGCAAGGCAATGCCCTTGAGGCTGCAGTGGGAGCAGGGTCGGATAGGGCGTGGGGGGGGGGTGGAGCAGCCCCGCGGAAGGGGTAGAGGCTGCGGGGTGCCTGAGGCGCACAGACCGCCCTCCACCCCCACTCCCTGTCCCTGTAGCCCTTCCCCTTCTCCCTCCGGTGCTTCGTCCGCTCTCTCGCAGCAGGAGATCGCATTTGCGGGAAATTAGATTCCGTCTTGCTGGCCCGGCATTAGATCGCAAAAACTCAATGAAAAGTTAACAAGCTGACAAAATTGATTTCATCTCCTTTATTTTATTCACTATCTTATTTACTCCATGGCCGGGTGGGCGGGCGAGGCAGCACGAGTAGCGCGCACGGCGCCGGCGGCGGCAAGAGCGGCGGGCGGGGTGGGGCGGCGGTGGAGTGTGTTCCGCATTAACCATGTGGGGTGGGGCGACGCTGTGGACTGAGAGCGCAGAGCACAGGGCCCCCTCCCAATTTATTCCGTAAGATAAAAGGTTGCGGCAGCAATTTTCGTTTCGCGGCCCTGTAAAGTGGGCGCCCCGCCACAGCCTGGGGCGGTCCACGCTGTCTGCCCTCCTGCCCGTTCGCCCAACCATGCAACTGCTCAACCGTCCGACCACCGACCCACCCAAACGTCCCTAGTACCCCATCTCCGTCTACGATCTCGTATTGCCCAACCACACAAACGCTCAAGAGCCCTGCTGCAAACGCCCAACCGCCCAACTCGAAACGTCATTCCGCAAACTGCCAATCCCTTAAGCCCAACCACTGAACTGCCCAATCACCAATGATTATTTCGTGTTTCTGGGAATGTCAACTGCTATTATCATTAATCCCATAAGTGTAGTGCGTGTTTTATTATGACAGGTGGCGGTGTTTTCCTACGCAAGATGACGAGATCCGTCGTCGACATGCACGTTACTTCCAAATTTCCTATCCAGGTATCTCTCTCCAGCATGGCAGGGGCAAGCTCTAAGCTCCCGACTGATCTCTTGAAATAAGTGGTTCTCAGGGGGTGTCCAGAGAAAGGGAGCTTGGGACTTGGGGCAGTTGATCCAAGTAAGTCCCTTATTTCAAACAAAACAATTCGTACTCCCCCACTTCATAATTCATTTCTCTACGCTTAAGAAATAACTTGTATTGTTATATTTTGATTAGAGATAAAAATATTTCATTTCTTTTTGATGAAAAAATTCGGGGCCCCAATATAGTCGGAGCTTGGCGCAAATTGCCCCTGCTGCTCTGCCCCTTCTGTACGCCACTGGTGGTAGTGTATAGCTTGTAAGTGTGTCTGTGTAAAAGATGAGGATAGGACAAGAAGGAGGAATGAAAGATCGCTGGCGATTCGCGACCCGATTTTTAAAGTACTGCTCCGTCATTCGGTCACAGCAGCCGGCCGCTAGAATTCTCTCCCACACAGTAGTTGAAATTAATATAGTGTTGAAAATCTTGCCACCGTTCGGTCTCGAACCATAGGTCCTCCGGATCAGGGGCACTGCAGTAACAGCTATGTCTGAGCCACCTCAATCGGTGAACCGCCCACTGGCCCACCTCTCATGCACTCAACTGCTCAACTCAAATTCCCAACCACCTTACCTTTTTGCACTCTCAAACACCCAACCACCTTACCGTCCAACCACCGGACTGACTAGCCGCTCAACCGCCCCAGCGACCAATCTCTCAATCGTCCAACTGTCGCAGACGTAACGCCCAATCACCCCACCGGTCAACCAATCACACCGACCCGCCAACCATTCACCCAAGAATCCAACCACTCAGCCGTTCATCTCCCCAACCGACCACCACCCATCCCCCGACTCTCCGCCCACCCAAACGTCCCAAGCGCCGCTCCCCTCTCCGCCTGAAGCCGAGCCGCCGCTTGCCAAAGGGGGGGGGGCGGTGTGAGCGGCGGGCGGGCGAGCGCCCATCCGCCCCGGGTGACGCGCGCCGTTGGCGCTCCGGTCGCTGTTGAAAAGGCGCCCGGGGCGAGGGAAAATCGAGTGACTCGGCCCCATGTGAGTAAAGCCCATCGTTCCGCCCCGGCCTCCCTGGAACAGCCCACTTCTCCTTTCTCAGCCCGTATCATGCGTCACGTTAGTCAGTAATAGATGTGGGACAGCTCGGTTTTAGTCAAGTAAGCAATTTACGGAACGGCGCCTGTACGTGTGAAATCTTGGCCGCCGCCATCGATTGATTGATGGTACCTAAGTCGCCCCCACGTTTCTTGAAACTAGGTAATTATCTCAAAGCGGCAAACAAAACACGTGATGTTCTTCTGTTCATTAACAACTTAAACAAGAGCAATTGGAGTTGTAGACGTCGGCAAGTACAAGAATAACTCCCGCCTTATTCGGAAGGTGCAGAGGTATCCATTTTGCGCCGTCGCCTTCATTTACCTCTCCTTCAATTTGCGTAAAGGGTGTTCGCGGCAGCCCCTCGGATCAAAGGGAAGCGCCTTTGATGAAGGCAGCGCGCGCCGCCACCCCGCCGCCCCGCCCGCGCGCTCACCCGCCGCGTTGGCGCCACACGCAGTAGGCTCGCGAAAATTGTTCGCGCTCTGCAAACGAACGCGGATCACTTCTCTGTTATTAATTTTTCATCCTCGCCGCTTGTGTACGCTTCACACAATTGCGTGAATACAAAAGTAAAAGAGGTATCAACTATACAAAGGAAATATACGAACAAGCGCCAGTATATAATAATTTACTAAATTTTCTGATACAAAAATATAGATTGTCCAGTAAAGGATTTGAGAAGGTCAGGTCTGACTCGTATCACAAAAGCCGTTAGACGGTGTATTTATAATTCATGTCTGTTTTGGAAAATATCGTTAAAAATTCGGAAGAGATTCAGCTGTACCCAATGTTCAATACTGCGTGCATATTTTTAAATGTATACTTTGAAAACAGCTAAGGTAATAACGATGTAACAATTTCTATTTTTGAAATTGAACTATTCCTGTTGTTGACCGACCGTTTTGACAAGACATGTAATATTATGATTAGACTCGAAATAATAGCACATCGGGACTGCTCAATTGTTCGCAAGCTTTGGGACATCCAACAAAATTGAGGTATAAAAGCGAATGGTGGAGTTAATTGAGTTTAAATACAGAGTGGTTGTACAGTTGTTTTATATGGGCGACAAATCTGCACAAGAGTCAAGATAATATTTAGAATTTTTTTTATTGATGTTTAAAAAATATGTTATATACCTTCACACGTTGATAAAACTACCCACGTTTTCATAGAAATGATCAAATTGAAGGGCTTGTACGAAGATTATACGCCGCCAAACCAAGATTTTACAGAACAAATTTTAAGTTTCCAAATAAATGTTAAATTCCAAAAACTTAGTTGACGTAATAATTTACCTTTATTTTTTTATAGTTCTCTTAACCTAAATATTATCAAAATCATCATGAAGCAAGAAAATCATACACATGTAGTTTCAATATTTCAAATTATATATAACTTCATTCAAATAGTGGCATATCATTTGGTTGCTCAAACTTGAGGTAAACGAAATAAACCATAAAATACTGAAACAAAAAATATTATTTTTCACTTCAATCATATTCATTCACAACTTTAATATTACAGAAGTCTTCAACTTTAAACGACTCTTTATCTTGTTATGTTTTCACATTTTATAGAGCTCTACTATAGTAGTTAGTGATGAGAGACAGAAGAAATGTGTGGTAAAACAGCTGTGAAAGGCATGGTATATGTTTACTCGATTTTTATAGATTTGGAATTTCTAAAATGACTTGTTTCAACCTTGAAATGGAGAATAGTTAACGTATTTTTACACGTATTAGTTCTATTCACATACACTTTGACTAAGGAACTGGGAATACTAACGCTTTGATGCTAAACTTATCCCGGTGAGCCAGCAACGCCCCTTAAGAATGCTTCCAAGCATTTTGTACAAGAAAGAAGGAAAAACTAATTGTAAATTATTATAATACGTATTATTAATTTAGCTAGTTAAACTTGTTTAAAATGAGTGAATTTTATGTTTTTTAATTCCTAACCAAAATAATGACCCATATTAATAGAATTTATTTCTTACTTTTATTTGAACACAATTGTTACCGCTATTGGCAGGTAAACACACAGAGATGCAAAAACCTGTACTGAGAGAAAACTGAAGTCATTTTTGGGTTCAGCACACCACGAGACATTGGAATTGTCCAGAAATCTTATGCAGTATTTTGGTCGCTGACTAGTGTAAATATTCACGTACAGAAACGAACGTACGAATGAAATGTTGAACGACCGAATCACTGACTCCAGAATTTTGAAATGAGTTAGCGAAAGGTAGGAGTTGCGTACGTTATTTGTAATTTATCGTATTCGCAATAAAGAGAAAGTTACGTAATGCTGTAAGAATAAAGTGTTGATATTTTGACAGATAAACACATTTAGTTGGTTCCTGATGCAGCTATGCTTTCTATGGAAAACAGCCAGCCACCGCTACAAGTCCCACCTGGCGAGGGCTTGGAGAAAGAGGGTGAAGGCTTTTGCCACTCCCGCCGCTATTGTGAATCTCGGTAGCCACTGGGCGAGTGGTGACCAGCCGTCGTTTGCATAGCCCCCGGCGCTGCGCCAGGACGTTCAAGGCGCTTTCAACAGATTCTGAAAATCCCAAGTCTTTCGCGAATACAACCTCTCCAGTATCACGGTCGCCACCCACATTCGCCGAACAACTAGGAAATAAAATATTAGCAGGGCGAAAATATCTTCGCAAGCACGTAGCACCCGAAAAAATACGAAATGAGAATTGGAATGGAGAGGAAGATAGAAAGAGCGAGGAAGCGTTTGACCTTTCTAAATAGACAAAATTAATAATACAATTTTGCCATTAAAAATCTGATTTTATTTTGTAAATACGAAAAGTAATGCATTTGTAAAAGCTGATGTTAATTACGCCAAGAATATATTTAAGAAATTTTATTGATGATTTTTCGAATTTAATTTATTTCATTTGAAATTAACTTCGAATGAAGGAAATAAAATAATGAATGAGAATATGATATTACCTACTAATTTAATAGAGTAAAGCATGAAACTCATCCTGGAGGAGGTAACAAAGAACAGCTGTAGGATTTCGCTGAAGGCGAAATGTAATTTATTTTCAGTATGTTTTATTTAATAAACAAAGCCAACATTATGGCAATCGTCAAATCTTTAAGAGAATCCGCAGGCCCACTCACTTAACCAAGGGAAAGTTACCCTAGATAAGAGATGTCGCTGACAGCGGCGCGCTGAAAGGAGCGAGCCTGGATGTTTGCCGAGGCCGGGCGGTTGTTTTCTGGACAGAATGCAGAGCCCTGGTCACAGGTTTCCGATACCAAAAAAGTGGTTCTTGCTCCTATTCTCTGAATATTACTTCCTCTTATGTGTATTTTAGCAAAATACACGTTTCGGGAGTCCTTCATACAAAAAAACGTTTTCGTGAAACGTTTGACTGTTCATCCATTCGTCTGTCTGTTAACAACACTTGTTCTCAAATCCTAATCTGGATTTTCACTAAAATTGACATTCTTCATTTGACGAGATTAATGTCAAATCAAAAGTAGATTTTTCTAATTTTTTAGGGTCTATTTACATGATGTCCGAAGATTTTTTTTAATTTGATCAAAAATGGCTTTTGGTTGATTGTTCGAATGAAGCAAAATGTGCTGATATAATTTGCGCATACTGGATTTTGACCGAAATCTCGAAAGTGTCAAAATTATTTTTTTCCATCCGTCCTGCAATTACACTATTAAACATATTTTTACTTTCTCTCGACAGAGTTATGCGAAAGTTATGTAATGCTGTGCGGGCCCTGGTAACTTATTACGGGCCCTGGTAATGAAAACGTGAATAAATTCAGTTTCTAAATTTAGAAAAAACAACTATCTTACACGAGGTGTACCCAGAATTTATGTTGTTGGTCCTTGATATCGAAAAATCAAATGACGGTTAAACGATTTGTCCGTCAGCCTGTCTCTCCGTTTGAGAACAACGCTAGAGGCTAATCTGTTCAGCCGATTTTGTCCAAAATTGAAATTCCCGCATCGATCTGGTTGATGTTGCGGTTCTTTGAATTTCAAATCGATATTTTAATTTTGGTAGGTACTTTACATGTCACCACTGAAATTTTTTCCAAATTTTCAGCAAAATAAAAACTCCCTTTTTTTTAAATTTGCTTGTTGGATAGCGTAAAGGACCTTTAAGAGAATGGTGCAGGTCTCTTGTTCGCATCACTCGTCAACTTTGTTAGTACTACTAGTTTCTTTGCGCAGCTTATTCAAATAGAGAGCAAAGTACACTTTTCACAATGGCGCAGATCTTATTTTCGTTAAGCAATCTGTATTTCCAAAATTTGTAAATGTTTAAAATTGCAAAACTAATTTTGCAATCATACAGGAAATTCAATGCTAGATCTTGAATTATTGTCAATGAAAATGTCTGAATTATTGATAATTACAAATGGAAATATTCAACCTTCTTTTTAAAGAGTCAGAGGGTTTGTGTTAGTCCATGTTTATGATGGTCTAGGTGTAACGTGAATGACATGTTGAAGCCCAGAACCCAAGTTCGAATCCAGGACGGAAAAACTAAGACTACTTACAATTTTTTGCTCAAATAGAGAAAACATTACTTAATAATATGTCATAGAACCAATTTTCATTTTAGCCTCTGGAGTTTCGAAAATTGCAAAAGTTGAACTTGAATTGAACGATGTTTGCATAGAATGATAAGCTTGTACCCTCACGCTCCTCCAGCCTCCGTCAAAATGTTTTGCGAATTGAAACACTTTTGGGGGTTTAACTACTATTCTATTACGAAACTGTAACAAAAAACGATAAATTAACTGACGTAGTACCTTTAAATTTTTTGCAGAATAGTGGTGAATACATCGAATTGCATTGTAGTAAGTGGAAATGTGCGGAAATTAGACTTTTAAATTTTGAAAAATTTGCTTTCTTTGGTAAAGAATATTTTCAAGCAAGCATTGAAAAATCAGTAAGCTACAAGTTGCAGTTTTGATACTACATACCCAGTGGCGCACCGAGGGGGGGGGTTCTCAAGGGGTCTCAGCGCTCCCATAAACCAATGATGCACATTCATAAATATAGCTTTTACTAATTTTCTTTAATACCGAAAGTAATTTTATATATCAGTTGCTTACGTTATAAATATTAACTCTAAGTCAAAAAATGAAAATCGTAAGCGTAAAATAAAAATTATTAATAAGAAAAGGTCAAGTTACGTATAAGAAAACCCTGTACTTATAGCTCTCCCCCGACGAAAATCCGGAGTGGGCCTGTGGATATTACAATAACAAGTAATGGGAGTAGTACGGTACAAGTAATTCATCGATTAATACAAGTTCACACTGTTTGAATCATTCACAATATACAAGACGGCAAATGGGTTCATTGGACCTTTTGTTTTGTTTTGCGGTGTGTGGTACGCGTTCCGCTATTTCCGGACTGCGTCCCGGAAATTGGTACTTTCCCGTCCGCGTACAGCGAAGTGCACCTTCCTAATCAATATACAGTGAATGGAGGAAGTGGTTTTCATGCGTGAGTGCTGTAAAAATTACGTGGATCATTGTCAATTTCGGGACACTTTTAAGTGTCGGTTAGTAATATCTCGAAAGCAATTTACGTAGCGATTTGAAAACAATTTATCTTTTATACCTTTTGAACCTTTTTTCACAAACGTGGACGAGCTAAAAAATATTAGTATGTCACCAAGCAATATCAAAAACAGAAAACAATTTGAGACATATTACAGTGTACTTCTCTTGTGTCAAAGTGCTCGAGAGATATTTCCGCTTTCGATAATTTTATCTAAAGGCGGAAATGAGGGACTACATTGTGAGGGATGTATTGTAGTGTATTGTGTTCCACATATTGCAGAGCGCCTTCAAAAATTCGTTCACGTACGTCATTACATTTTGAGGTACTTATGAACATTACCTGTAGAATACTTCCATTCTTGCTCCTCTTGTTGTACACTCGCTATTCGGGGTCGCCATTCGGGCGTCAGAGCCACTCTTCCGCGCAAACAAGACGCGAGCGCTGAGGTGGAGGAGCGCGAGCCCGGAGCTGCGTGGCGGGGCGGATCGTCGTGAACCACGGCAAGGGTCGGCGGCCGCGTCCGGATAATCGCGCCCGGAATCCTATTGCCCGCATTTTATTGGCCATATTTAGGCGTCCGGTTGTAAAGGCCGAGGACAACGGGAAGCGTTCCCGGAAGGGCGGCGGGCTTTACGATATAGTTCGGGAGCGGCGCGCAGAGTTCGCGGCCGGCGGTGCCGTCGGCACCGGCGGCGGCACCGGCACCGGTGGTGGCGGTGGCGGCGATGGGAGCGGCGGCGGTGGCGGTGC